>DWPQ01001802.1:0-11569 GCA_018251795.1 Perichares adela | reverse complement strand
CCATATTCTGACTGCGGCCACTTGTTGCTCCTTCTACAAATGTAACACCAACGAAAGATTACATACAATCCGTAGGGCGTCAACTTATTCTGTTGTTTAATTAGCGTCTGTAGTAGAAGTCCGTTGTTAAGTGGTAATGAAAGTAAGTGAGTGAGAAATTTTAATAAAATATACGTTCTATAAAACGGGATCTATTAAAATTTTATTTCGTAAATCTTCATCACTGTGTTCCACGTCGGTGAATTGAAACAGAACCGAAGTAATATTTCAGCTATGTTCGGCTGCAGATAGGAATTTTCATGAATAATGTTATAAAAATCTCGGCAAATGTTAGTGGTTGATTACAGAGCGTAGTGGTAAACCGCGAAATCTGATTAACTCGTATGCTGTGCGCTACTCGGGTCTGTATGTATGTGTTCCACGGTTTGGCCCACATTGATTTAGACACGCGACGTTGTACCGATTACTTACAATCCACAACATTTGATACTTGTACATACATTACTTCATCGTTATAATGCGATATGAACCAATTTTATTTGATTGGTTATTTATAGTGTTGTAGGCAGGCGAAAGCGGCGGTTCACTTTGTTGTTTAAAGTTGAGAAATGATAACATCATATGTTTCGTCGAATATATGAGTGATGATAACGCCAAATATATTTGTACTTTATTATGTTATCATAAATTAATAGTGAATTGTATTATCTGTCGAGCGGATATTCCGGGTTAAATTCCAATTTGGACGGAGATATTACATTATTTATTTAATCTCTATTGTACACCATATCCGTGAATAAGAGAAAATTGATAACGAATTAAATGTACAACCGGCGGTTTCAGTTTATATAATTTCCAGAGAAATAATGTACGGTGTAGCAAAATAACTAAATACAGTAAAAATATTGCTAAAAAAGGTATTTCGTCATGTTTTTGTGTTATGTCCATACCACATGCGGCACGTTAATTTTAGGTCAGGGTGTATGACAGTTTTGAAAAATCTATACCAAGGCCTAGATTTGCGTATTCAATGGTCTATATACCTGGTTTTTGAAATGAGATCAAACATTTAAATTTGTAACTAAAATTTTCATACAATAATCTAATCTTATCTATTGATAAGTTTTTCTGAGCGTTTGAAACCTTAATATGCAAAATTCTATTAGAACTATCATTGTTAGAATTGTCCGGGAAAGATAGGAATCTCCAATGTTATACCGAAAGTAAACAGCTTATTATCGAGTTTTAGTTTAAACGAAAACAATAATTAGAATCATGTGAACATAAAACTCGTTTCGTGTAAAAAATAACCGAATGGGCAGTGGCTTAACAAATACCGAAGGTCGTGTCAGGCGATCAAACGAGAAATATATTCAATCGGTCCCTCCGATTCTGTTACGGTTTTTAACGGTTCGGATGGCACGCATCAAATTTTAACCAATCATTACGCCTGACTAGGTAAATTGTCAATATACCCTATTTAGTTTGAGTGTACTATGAGAGATCTGTTATTCTTGACTTGAATATTATTTCAACGTCGTTATTAGTATGTGTATTCAACTATCGAAGCTTCTGTTATACTTGGAGATCTAAAATATTTTCGAATTAATCATAGTTATCTATCTATACTTATTATAAAATAAAGTCCCCTCATGTATGTGCGCCTTTTTCTCTAATCTACTGAACGGATTTTTGTACGGTTTTTACTAAAATATATTGCAATACTTTGAGAAGGTTATAGGCAATAGTGCATAACGATTTTATGTCAATTGACTGAGATATAACCATTAATGTTAAAAAATCTCGCCTGCTGGCAGCTTTCCACGCGGGCGGAGCCGCGGGCACAACTAGTATTATTATATATTACCAGGACATCAGCTTTGACCACGACCGTAAAGTCTATTCTCTGTGGATTGAAGTTACCTACAGAACGTGTAGGAGAAGAAACTTTGTAGCAAGCATAATATTATTATTATGATTTTATTTCTATTTACCCTGCTGATGTCATTAGGCAGTATCAGCTGGGCTGATGGAATTAACTCGAGTTTTAGTACCCTGGAATTAAACTGAGTTTACACATGCATAAACTATAATGCGTCCAGTAGTTAAACGCCATATGCCCGATAGCACGCGTAATATACCAAGGAACGTAGCTCGATAAAAAACATAAATCACAATAACAATTCCAATATGTAATACTTATCCTATTGAAATTTGTTTCAACCTTAACATAACAATAGCCCGTATGGCAGTCATGTTGACCACGTCGTGTTAATTGTTTTGCATACAAATGTATTTCAATAAGATAAAGTCAACTTGCAATTTTAAAAGTAAATCTTAAAACATGCTTCACAAAAAGGAATTTAGGTCTGCATGTCTTTTTGGTACATTAAAAATAACTCTGTATGTTCAGAAAACTGTGTCAGTGTTCGTTGCTCGTCACTTTAATTACCTCCCAAACATGTAAAGGTTGTCTTAAATAATATTTTCTTTTCAGCCGTCGTCATTGCTCTCTATGAAGAACCCATCCAACCCCAACAAGCTGCATCCGTAGTGGAGAAGTTAGGAGAGTATTTAGTTAACTGTGGTTATTAGAGGTAAGTTTTCACGATGTGTATTTGACGGATTATTTCAATTGTTATTTTATGTTTGTTCAAAATATCTAAGCTCCGTTATGTTGCCGGGCATGTAATGAAATTCATGTCCATAAAATAAATTGGTGCTTTCAGGATTTAAAATTTAAAATATGCGTGTTATAATGAAGTCAAATTTAAAAAAAATCAGTTTTAATGATGCCCAAATTAAAACAGTGTCCGTTCACATATTTGTGTTAATTTAGTTGTGCATCAAAGTTGTTGCGCGGTGTGGTGCGACCGTCAACCGCCGCCGGTTATCTGAACTCGTTTTCTCTTTGTTCACAGATCGAAGCGCGCCGTGATCTAAGAATACTATAAGATAATATTTTTTCCACAGGGAAATAAGTAAACTGCATTTTGTATATTCTATAAAAAAGTGATAAGGACCGTTCATTTGTTTTGATATTCGATGAATTATGGCGTCATCAGTGTCTGATGCGTTTAGTAACTGTGTGCAAATGCAATTACTTTGCGGATTCTGGACTCTTTTTATACGCTCACCGCTTCCACAGAGTGATTGTTCGTGCAGACTGGTTTAAATATGTATTTTAAAATTTGCTTTTATTGACCACGGTAAAGCGGTGTATGCTTTCCAAGCAGGTCTCAAAGCATGGTGTATAGAGATTTTTTTTGGGATTTCTTTTCAAGCATTCTGATTACATTTTTAATCTCGCGTGTTTAACGATAGTGCTGTGGAAGCTATCTCGCCATCGGTCAAATTTTCCGCGTACCACAGATGCTTGATGAGAAATTACGATAACCACGTAATGAAATTACTGTAACGATATACAACATAATTATATATGTAATTTACAAATAGACATTTGTGTAAGGGCTTGTTACAAAATGAAAGACACTGTAACCCAAGTAAAATATTACAATTTTAATTGAAAATCTCTAGTCCCACTGGAACCATCGTGTGAGAAATATCCCGATTCCGTCAGTACGTCTGCCGCGCACGCCGGCAG
Source organism: Perichares adela (assembly GCA_018251795.1). Lineage (NCBI taxonomy): Eukaryota > Metazoa > Arthropoda > Insecta > Lepidoptera > Hesperiidae > Perichares > Perichares adela. The sequence goes on along the minus strand of DWPQ01001802.1, from coordinate 7,965 downwards.
GGCGCCGACTACTTCGCTATGCTTCATTTTAATTACGCCAACTTGTAATCTTGTGTAGTGAATAAACATTTGCATTCTGTTCTATTCTATCTCTTAGCTGCAGATCTAGAAGCGCTCAATTACCCAGTATCCTCAAACAAGGCTTGCAGTAAACGAAGGGTGCATATTGTTTATATTTGATATTACTACTATAGCTTTGTACATTGTTTCTGATAAGCGATGGGAACTGTGTCTATCTAATAATAAAATGATTTGTATTATACGCGCTTGTTTCTCTCATACGCCACTAACCCCACGTGTAGCTATAAATAACTAGAGGATAAATTAAACCAAGTTGTGCTAATGAACATAATTTATTTTTCTTTGACAAAATCTACAGTAATAAGAGTTAAGTACACTCGAATACAAGAATTGGTATAAAATGTTAAAAGGATAGCTATAGCCTATCAAGTGAATTTGGTTCTTTAAGATACAACACACGAATCATTTTACATATCTAAAGCTACAAGTGTTGTCAAGTTTAATTAATTTAATCTTGCAAAGCTGAACCTAGTACGCAAAACAGTTGAAAAACTTAATTAGTATACATGTTATATAGATACTTATTGCTTACAATACTTTGTGTATAACAAAATGATGTATAACTTACTACGTGGTTATATCTACATTTACTACACTACTATTTATACCAAAGAAATTGAATCGTGTAGGCGAAAAATACATTGCACGCCTTAGAAATAAATTATGCATTTAATAACTATTGGTTAAACAAATTAACAATATCGCAATACCTCTGTAATAAATCAAATCTTATTTAGGCTAAACAAATTTTTGTAACGTTGAATTGTAAGCCACAATCACTCGTGTAAATGAATCATTAACGACAAAAATGTTTCACCTTAAACCGTTAATTCTTATTCACTTGTTACAATTAATGAACTTAAGCTATGGGGGGTTAATATTTTCACCAAAGTTATTAAGTTCATACACGTTTGGGTTTCACAAGCAACGGCATATTGCACGTTCGAGTCTACGGAAGAGATTTCAAGGTAGACGTGTCATTTGGTCACGGATGTTCCAAGGAGTAGTGACGGGACTTCTTCCAGAAGCTTCTGAAGAATCCTTTGCGCTGCTTCTGTCCTGGTACCTCTTCACCTGATAACAAATTATTTAAGTTAGAAAAAAATCGATACAAATATTAATCGGATGTTATAAAATTATACATTGGTTTTTGACACAAGTCATATATTTTATGAATTGATTTAATATACACTTAAAGTGATATTTAAATACCGGTACCACCCCTATGGTTATCTACACAAAGTTATATGACAATCTAGATGGATTGCTATTCTAAATAAGAAAACCGACCAAGCGCGTGGCACCGCCTGTAAACTTTCATAGTTGAGTAATTAAACTATGCGAGGAATTCCGAATTACCACATGTCAAGCTTTGATATTGAGTTTAATGAAAATATTTAGTTTGAAACCTTAATTTTTGGCTACCGAACCCTCAGAAATGTCACTAAAACAAACTCATGTCGTAAGTAAGCCAAAATGCGGAAATGGAATATTTACTAACTGTTAATACCTATTTCTCTATAGAAATTACAGAAGTAAATGTTCTCCACTTGGTAGTACGGAAATTATTCAATTACCAATTAACCCGACAAAGGTCCTTTTGCCATATTTTGGTATTAAAATTTGGGGGCTGGTGCTAGAATTAGAAAGGTGAGTTATGTTTTATTTTTTAACATTAAATTATAAAAAGATAAATAAAAAAAAACTTTGGTGGTGGCCCACCCTTATTACTTCGGGATATTAAAACTAGTTTACAACCTATTCTCAGGCTTACCTAATATACATAATTATAAAAAATCATAAAAATCGGTCAAGCCGTTTCATAGGAGTATGGCAACTAACAGTGGCACGTGAATTTTAAGTTTAAAGAAGATTATTGGATGTGTACAGTTTTAAAATACGAATATGTGGAGGTCGAAGACCTTTAACGGGTAAGGGAACGCGAATGTCAAGTGTACGCGGCGCTGTCTGTCGCATCGCGCGGTCGATATCGCGCCGGCAGCCGGCCACGCGGGAAGCGCCCCGACTCCCGGACGCTGCCTCCCTAATACTCTACAACCGTATTGGTTGGAAATCTCTTACACCCCCGCACTTCCCTCATTGGAGTATGGCTTGTACTATCTACATAACCAGTACGATTCTTTAAAGGTTTAAATATTCTGAACCCACTGCGATTATCTTATTGATGCGTCAAACAGTTTTAGGTATAAAGATTCAAACGGATGTATGTTGTAATATGGAGTATGTAATTGGCTAAAAAGGTTATTTAGAAATATCAAATAAAGTGAACTTTTAGTATCATCCGTAACGCGATGGTGTTATATCGTCGACGCGGTGGCGGCCAAGAAATAAATGAATGGTTGCTTATTACTATTGTCTCTCCAACACTATATTATGATTAAAATGACCAGGGAACACAGAGGTAAAGCTAAGGAAGCGTGAAAATAGACAACCTGACCCCTGCCTGGAAACCAAGACAAAATAACGATTTGTTACGGTGCCAAAATTCAAAAAGTCAATTGTTATGAAGTAGCTTGTCATCGATACGTCAGCACCGCTAGTTTTGAACTTCGAATCTCATCGTTAACAAAATATTACATCGAAGAAACCCTCCCAGTACTGTTCCACCATTTGAAAACCTTGTTGATGGTAGGTTCTGATCTCGCTGCCGATCGAAAGGTTCTTAGTTTTTATTCCTGTCCAGATCATTGTCTATCCTTGATCATTGCCTTTCGAAATCCTCCCAAAGTATGAATCTCACACTTTTACCCCTTATAAATTTCGAACATATGCTACTGCATACTCATATTCAATTATGAGTTTGTTTAAAATAACTTTAGAGTTAATTATTAATCACAGCGATAACCGCACAGCTGTTATCTAAGGTCACATTAATGTATACTAACACGAATTTAATGTGCTTTTAACAATAACTATAATATGAGTCAACGCACATTACGTCTGAGACTGATAACGTCGCGTCGGTCGAACACCTCCGAATTGATCTTAGTAAAATTTGTAGGATATTCGAATATTCAATAGTTCCTTATAACATAATTTATTAATGTTCATTACAAGTTAATAAAAAAAATCTGTCATATTTAAAATGAAACGTGTAAATAATTAAAATAATCGCAATGAGACGTTTCCATTGAAGTGAACGTGTCTAGCTAGTGAGAAGTTTGAAATGACCAGTCCCACATACGATAATGCTACCTACCATCTCAAAAATTGTGCATTATCTCGAGCTTAGCGGGTGTTTACCGTTACGTTGAGTCAACGTGAATGTTGGACGAAATGTTAATTTTACATTGTCCGTTTTTGCAGTCTCAGCGAATCTGCTGCTAAACCTAATTAGCTTAGTTTTTTACTAGTCGCTCTGGATATGGACATGAATTAATTAAAAACTTATGAGACCGTGAATCATTTATTAACAATTCAATAACCCGACGTTTTCGTTTTACCTAATTATCATTGACCGACTTCTAAACGTTTCGAACGGTTTTGAAGATAATTTAGAGTTGCTGAAAGTTTAGAATTTCAGCGATGAAGTAAGAGCGCGCTGTTTGTAGGGCAGCCGAGAATAGACCGATAGGTAAGAAGATATTTTCCAGCGCGCGTCCCAAATGCCAAGCATGCTCTGGTCAAAAATAGACGTGGTTATGTAGTTCTCGAAATAGTTTTAAATTTTCATTGCGGTTATTGACAAATCCTGTACTACATTACATTTATCTAACAAACACAAAAAGATAACTTTATTATACTTATGGAATATAAAACGGCTTTATAAAAAATATGTTCATAAGATAATGATATAAGTTAATGTACGTTTAAAGTGCATTGGGTCCAATGTGATCTAATGCTAAATGGTAACATTAATATGTAATCAGTATCTACATATTCCAATGATCGCGAAGTCGCTCGACTATTTATAGTCCGCACAGAGGAGGCCCGCCCGATTCAAGTTCATTGCCTAGACTCCCCGCAAAGAATACAGATACTCGCATATGTTCAAATCCAAATCTCAATCTGTTTTAACATTATTGGTTTTTAGTTCATGTTAAATGTTCAGAATATATAGATCATATCAAGCCTCGAATATTCTGTGCTATAACAGAAACCATATCGCAAGTCACTGTAATAAAATAGATTTATAGATATTTCTAGACAGACAGTAAAATTATGATGATAAAAGCAAATAAAATTATTGTAGTTTCACACTAACTAGGATGTCATGAAAAATGTAAAGACGCGATAGATAGAAAAAAAAATCCGATGTTTAAAAAAACGCTTTTGAACTTAATAAATTCCTTGTTAATCCACTCTTCAATAAAACGATAATCGTACCTTTATGCAATTATTATCAAAAACGGAAAGGTTTATGATAAACCTTTAACTATCGGTTGATTGTATTTTCCCAATATAAATAAATATGTCCTCTATTCGAGGCAGTTCGTCTTTTCGTGCACACTAAGCGCCAGAATTAGTAAGTACAAGATAAGTGAATTTGGTAGATTAGCAGAATTTCTTTATTATCCAGCAAAAATTGTTGGATAAGAGATAAACTGGTAAACTAGTACTACTTCATAGAACAATCCGTCAACAACCAGTCACGATCGAATCATTTCCTATTTTTTTTCGTAATATGAATCACCGAAATTACGTCATTCATTTAGGACTGACAACGAAACGGGTCACGAAGACCGCTGGGGAAGTACGAAGGGCTGATGCGAGGGTCGGGGCGCGGGGCGGTGCGGGGTTCTGCGGGGTGGTTCAGGGTTCGTCGACTCGCCGGTGAAGGGCAGCGAGGTCGGTCGCTGCGTTCGCTTTCGTAGCGACGGCGGCGACGGGCCTGTATCGATCGACGGCGCGCCGGTGTCGGCGGCGTCGCAGCCTCCGCACCCGCTACATTGCGACATCCCAACATTCGCATCCCGCGCCTATTCTGTATCTCTATCTCACACATCACATTCACATTGATTTGCTTTCGACTCAGAATAAAACGGTTAACGAACCTTTCGTCGTAGATAAATTTAAACATAATTAATTGATTATACCTACTATATTACTATATATATTTTGATTAAATTAATAGGAATAAATTAAGTACGTACATATTTAACTATTTTCGCTTCGTTTACACTATTTATTTCTGATTCCGAAATTATTCGTCAATCCTACTTACACATCTCATTGTATATACCTACCTATACTATTGTATTGTTAATGTAACTTCCTTTATACGGCAAGGAATACTAAGATTACCTTTTAAGTAAGTTAAGATATCACGGATGTGACTTACGTGCTTGATTCACTTATAAGATTTACAGTAAAATAGATAGTCCAACTGTTGTTTGGTTTGGTTTGCGTACCTAACTAGTTAACTAAAGTTAGTTAAATAAACTCTGACGTGGTGTGTCACGAGTCGGGTGCAGCGCAGCCTTTTGCGTCGGGAGTCACCCATCGAACTTGGATGGCTTTAATTGCATATTTGGGTAAACAAACAGTTGTGTTACTATTTGAAAATATAGGATTTGTTTAAGATATATGTACCTATTATTTTGTATTATTTTAATCTTCGCGTTTAAATCCACATTAATCAACGAAGATATTCAAAATATCAGCTCCAATTTTAACAATTTATCAATTACCGTTTGATAGTTATACTTATCTAAGAATAATTAAATAATCGTTTGAATTACGTTTTGCCTTTTTATGTAGGTTGATTTTATTATATATAGCTGGATATAGTTACATAACTGTGCGAAATGAAAATCGGTCAAGTAGTTTCGGAGATTAGTCCGGATAAACGTCGTGACACAAGATTTTTCTACATTCATATATTATCTGTGCTCACGATAAATTTTAATGAAACATGTTATTCTTACATTCATTTATACCCCAAATAGTTGCCATTTAGCTTAGAGTATTATACATTCCTCCCTCCCTTAAGCGCATACCCAGCCTGGGGCTCGGGGATAGGGCGTTGCATTGCGTGACCTCTTATCGACCGTGTCGCGCTCCGCCGCCTGTTTACTTCATTAATTTAAATAATCAATATTTATCTTGACATTGCCGGTGTTTGAGTACAGGGAGAAATATAGAACAAAGGACCTGCGCATAGACTACAGACGTAGACACCTATTGTCCATTATTGAACTTCGCAAACATTACCTTTTAAAGGCCAGTAATTGTTCGGTGACAATAAAAAATAAAAACAAAAGATGGAAAACAATAAAAAAATATATAATATTTTGAATAATGTTCTTTTTACTGTCTTTAATGTAGACTCGGCTTTGTGTTTAAAATAGTATAGATGGATAAATAATATTTTATGTACTTATCACGTTCTGACTATCTTCAGTATTCCTCAGACTTAAATATCCGTAGTAGTAATGACCCCGTCATACGTATATGACGCATTACAGATAAATCTAGACCTTACTAACTGCTGACGTTATGATAATTTAGTACGAGACTTTAATAATAACAAAATTGTGTAAACGTATTGAACTGGGACGGCATGGTCCCATGATAAATTAATATTAAAAATGTAAATGAAATATTTACCGAGTTACATTTCTCGGATTAACAGTTTTAAGAGAACTTTTTTTACTAACGAGAAGAAAGCCCGGCTTCGCTCCGATAAAATGTGGTATTTTCGGCATCATGTGTATATCATATTCCAGACGAAGTAGAACACTATGACAACAAAAACATATAGCACAGATGACATGTCTTACGTTAATCACTACTCAAGATCTGTCAGTGACATTTCGCAAATTGGTCAATATGGCGACTGCGATTTTTCTGTGAGCACCATTAGAATTTAACAAATATTTGCCTTAAACGAATTATGCGGATATATGTTGTCGACTCGAAATTTATATTTTTTTATGTTTTATTACTTAGATAAGGTTGCGATCGAGTCTACCGTACCCCAGCACGAAATTATTAATATAGATACTTATGGTAAAGATACCTGTGTTATGCCAGTTTTTCTAAATCTTCTGTATTTTACTTCGTTCTCCCCGTCTCTATCCCAATATTTATTTTTTTCTCTTCCAGCTTAATCTTAGTAGGTACCAGAAAGTTTGTATTACATAAATAAGCCCAAGTCATCGTAAATGATCATACAATAATCAAACATACAAGAAATAGACGTTGTCATCGATTTGCTAGAAGTAATCAAATGAGTAGGTTCAGAATGTTAACAAATACAATCACAAGCAGCGGCAGACGATGAATCACATTCGATTTTAATGAGAATGACGATGCGGAACCAACCTTCTACTTAGGACAAGACCTTCTGATGTTGTGACATGTTCTGCGATGAACATAAAATACTCACACAGCGTAGCGTTGGTTACTATGTGAAGTTTAAACACATCCTTAGTACGTGTAATAAAATAAATTACTTATAAGTATTCATGTAGTAATTTGTATTTGTTATAAACAGTATTTCCTTTCCTCTATATTTAACATTTCAGGCATATCTTCTGTACTAAATCATGCTTGACTGAAACACTTGACTTGAAAAAATGTATATAATTGATATTTATATATGACTGAGATATTAATTTATTTAATGTTTCCAAATCTGTATATTAAATATATTTTTGATATTGTAATGTAGATGAGCTTACCAATATAGAGTACTAAATATATAATTTTTTTTGAATTGTTGTCTATCGTCCATTAACAGATTTATATAATACTTATGGCATTTGTAATTGGCATTATTAATCCTTAACTTTGCACTTTTCTTGTCAATGGATATGGATTTATCAATTTCTGTCCCAACGGGATAAGGAATAAAGTATTCAACCTAACCTAACCTAACCTAAGTATTCAAACAGTTTTATTAAGAGGTAAGGTAGGTAC
>DWPQ01001801.1:0-11570 GCA_018251795.1 Perichares adela | reverse complement strand
CTCGCGCTACGGCAAGGAGCAACTGCTTTATAAAAATTGGAAATTTTACAAAGAAAAAGATTACGGGAGTAAGGTTCGGTGGCGGTGCATCAAGCGAGGCTGCCACGCATCCTTAATTACCATAGAAGGTAACCTTGCTAGGGCTCGAGAAGAACATAATCATTTTAACAAATCATATTTTCAAAACGATTATTATTAATTTAGTATATTAATAACAATAGTTAATAACAATAGTTATTAATATACTAAAGTAGCGAAGATTTTAAAAATAAATTACCTACTAAGTTATCTAATAAATTACGTTATGACGGTTTATGTAGAAAAGATAAATTTTAGCTTAGATTATTATAGCATTTATGACTATAGCGTACGCAGTACGCAGTAATATATGGCAATTTTTTTGTTGATCAAATTGTACCACATTATCATTTTATTTAGTCTGCAACAGTTATTTATGTTTACTAAGTTATATGTGATTTAACTAATTCGAAATCATCTTGACCACTGAACTACAGACAAAGTAACATACATGCAAACCACTTTCTATATAAATTTTAAAGAAATCTTTGTTGTCATGCATAAACTATTTTCTTGTAAAATGTTAAATTTATTTTGATATATTCGTCGTATAATCGTATATGTATCTAGTGATTATGAATCTGTTATAATTGTATTGTTTTTCTTTATTATAATTAATTTATTAATTAGTATCATAATTTATTGACACGTTGTTCACTTATATGTCGTTCGTTATATGATTGTCTGTACATAATATTACGGAATAAAATATTCTTTCTTCTTTCTTTAATCATTTTCATTTCACTATTTGCTAATTTTCATAGTTATTCTGTATTCGTCGTAAATGTCTGTTATCTCTCAATAGTTTATTTTATCAGCATGGATTTTTTTAGATTCATCTTTAAAATATGAAACTTGTTTCATTACAACGGCGACGGGTAGAGAGCAGTTGTTTTACAAAGGTGAGAAATTCTATAAACAGAAAGACGACGGTTGCAAGGTTCGCTGGAGATGTACCAAGCGAGGCTGCCCGGCCTATTACTACACTATAGACGGAGAAATCGTAATATCTCGAGAAGTCCATAAACATCCAAAACTGAAAAAACGTAATTTATTCTATAGTGGTTATCAAACTTAATTTAAAATGCAAACTAGTAGAAAGTTTTAATTGAATTATATTGTTGTTTTAGATGCAAATTGTTATAATAATGTTAATAATTCTATCAAATACTTAATATTAACATGATTCTGGTAGGTAATTATAAATATAATATAACAAAGAGTTATATAGATTTACAAACTTTTTATAATTTGTTTGAATGCATATGATATAAACAACCGCATCATTAATCTGTTGTAAAATTATTGATCTCTCAGAAATTACTTCATGTGTATGGTAAATGTTATATTTAACACGTTCGGTGCGACGTGATCTATTATTGAGGCATACGGAACTTTCATTTACCCTAAAATTTGCCCTAAAATGCGGAATTTTGTATATTTGTTTGTTTATTTGTAGGTAAGTCTTCCACACTACGCAACATTAAATATCAGCTGCTAAAATACTATGGTTCTTGTGTTTACTAACAAGGGCATTTTTCAGGTAATACTAGAATTAGAGGAAACACTCATATTCTTGAAAAGCAACAGAAAAGAAGACGGTGTACTGGCTGTTATGATAAATTGAGATTAACTCTTTCTAGAGTCCAAGCCGGTATACGAGCTAAAAAAGTAACGACTGTCTGCACTCAGTGCAATAAGTATTTTTGTTTACCGTGTTTCAATGATATTCACAAATTATAATTTAGCGGCAAGGTCTTTAAAACTGTTAAATGCAAAGAGTCATTAAATGTACCCTTTTGGTTTTCCTTTTTATTAAAGCGTTACAAGAAATATAAGTACATATTTTATTTCGCTTTTTAAAATCTTCGACAGATTCTAAATTATTTTTCACCAACAAGGTGGTATCCCATCACTAGTGTTTTTTATTAAATTCAGTGCGACGTGAGGACAATATTACGTCGCAAATTCCTTCCAATTTTGTGGAAAAAATTATTTACCGATGCGAAAACGCCGCCACAGATTTGTAGCTGAGGTTTGTACAATAGCCTCAAAGAGAAACTAAAGCCGTAACACCTGCCATCACATAGACATTTACCAAAGGTAGCATTTAAAAACAAAGATATGTGAGCCATATAGAGCTCACGTTGAACTGAAAAAGGATGAGACTATGAGCCAATATGACATCACGCCGCACAATATTAAAGTACACTAAAATTCGTGACGCAGCGAACGTGTTAAAAGAGCGTAGATCTCATTGAAGTCATGACATGGGGTTACACTTGGCCAATTAACACCAGATGAGTTAAATGTCATTCTACTATTTTAGAAATTAAACTCGTAGAAATATTTTTGAAAAAGATTCCTGATTATGTAGCTAAATACATTAGGGATTATTTATTACTCGTTACAAAGTGCTATGTTGATCTACGTTAACGCTATTAATAATTAGGAACAGACTGCTTTATTTTCTCTAAATTGGTTTCTTTCGTGTATTTCCTCCTTAGGCTAATCTATATCTATATATTATTATATAAAATTCTCGTGTCACAGTGTTAGTTGCCAAACTCCTCGGTAAGTCTGAGATCGGTAGGTCTGAGAATAGGTTGTAAACTATTTTTACACCATAAGGGGGGCCCACGCCCAAAAGGTTTCTGGGTGGTTTTAAAATACAATAGAGCTCGGTAGGTGGCAATACTGTGGGTGTGCGCTACTTTACCATGCAGGACTATATCTGCCGGGTCCGGTAGATATATTATATTAATACTCTGTTTATTTATCTATATTTTGTCATTATTACGTTAAGCCATGTATCCAATAAGGTTATTGTATTGTATTACATTTATTTAATTTATGATGGTACAAATTTATTTGATCATGATGTCCGTCTTTATTATTATTTTTACTATTACTGTTGAATTTAATAGTTTCATACTTTATAATTTTAAAATAAATTTTAAAAATATATAAACACGGCAATTTAATGATATTCTAGATTAAACATAATATTAATTACAAATGGTTTTCTTTTTATATAAATATCGTATATTAAAAACCTAAAAGAGTTTAACCGAAGTCAGATTTTAACTACAGTTTTACTTTCAGCTAAGATTATATGGAGCATGAATGGGCGAGAACACATGATCTTCAGGAATTACAAATTTTACAAAAGACCAGTCAACCGAAGTGGAAAGATTCGCTGGTGTTGCACCAGACGTGGCTGCAGGGCTCATCTATATAGTCTCGGGAACGAAATATTGAAGATTCAGGACTTTCATAACCACGCTTGCTGGGTCCCTCCTGTCCCAATCGATGAGTGATTCAATGTTTCTTTTAACAATGGCTGGAAAAGAGCTTAACTTTGAGAGTGCGGTATTCGTTCGTTTGGAAAGAAACGCCATTAAAAGGTCAACGCGGATCTCGGGTACTAAGATATTTTTTATATGATCTGCCGATTTCGTTCTTAAACTCATATGACTATTTTTAAAGTCATGCGTTTGTGGTACAATCCGAAGGACTGTTAATGGTGATGACAAATCTTATTAAACGTTTTGACTGTAATTCTAATACATTTGTAAATGTTGTATATTAAAGTCACTAATAATTTCCGTTATTGGTAAGCGAAGATTTAGCAAAAACATGTTCATGAGATTCTTCATGACCTAGATTAATACGACGATGTTATCGAGAAAGTAACAGGGTGGTGATTTGATTTCTTTAAATGATGGAAGCTGTATAGATCTTTATGGACTGATTGCAAGATGTGATTAACAGGTGAAATACCTAGGTAAGATGTCAAGCGATTTTCATAGTGAATTATGTCTGAATTAAGAATAATGATGTCTGATTTAAAAATTTTAGTTGATTTGATGAATCTTAGCAAACTCTAAATACAAAACCTTTGAAAATACAAATAATTTTTGTATCATGGATACATGTCCAATATTTTTTACTTTACCAAGCTAACTCTTTGCCATATTACATACTTAATCAATGAAAGTAAAATTTTGAGCATTTACTCAAAAATCTGGCTATTTTGTCGGCTTTTTAAATTATTATTAATTTCTCGTAAGTGGAAATAGCTATATTTACAAAAGAATATTTATTGATTTCGTAAAGATTATATGGGGGTGTAAGTAAAGTATGTGCTATAGAATACTAAAATGCCATTTCAGAATCGACGTACCCCTTGTTATTTGTAAGTTGATTCGATTATTATTATTACTCATTTATTAGATTTCCATGATTATTACACAACATATTTTTTCAAAATTTTACTGTCAAAAATGAATAAAATTTGTTTAATTTTAATTACATTGTTATTACACAAATATTGTCTCTGTCACCGAATGTTATTGCATGAAAAGCTTAACTTGTAATAACATTCTGTTCTTCTAACATCTATTTATCTAAAATCTTTAATTATTTTAACATTCACACCAGAATCCGTTACTTCTGGTCAATTACTCCTAAAATATTTTCGTGATTCGATTTTTTGTAATTACAAAAACCCTTTAAAACTTTTGTTAGTTTCTTATCTTCATTCATCATTAGCTGTTTTGTTTAGATAAATACATACATAAGTTGATCTCTGCTAACTCTACTAAATTAAATACGATTGCCATTTTGTTGATCACCGCCATTTTGTGATGATTTAATTTGGAGACCAAAATATTTATAGTTTTGTATTAATCTTTTGTATAATTATTACTTTAGAATTTTTAGTAATAGTACCTGAAGATAATGTTTATAAGTGAGTATATATTTTTTAATCTCTTATATATCTGACTTATTTTTTTTATTTAAAATATTTAATCTTAAACCTATTGGTTTCGAATAGTTTGCGTGTTTGAATTCAGTTTTTAATTAGAAAACTAAGATTTATAGATTATCAAATATACCATATTTTATTTCTTTTAAATATTATATAAGAAATAGTTGTTCTTAAAATCTGTTAACAGTAAAATACGTTGTAGTATTTTTTTCACATTTATGAGGCCTGATATTGTAAATCCTCTTTTGTATTGAGTCCGGTGGGTGGTGGATGGTTCGAAAATTAACTGACCTCAAGGAAGCGACCTCAAAACTGACCGTATGTCATTTGAGATTGAACGGCCATTTGAGGTTTTATTACCACGAAATGCGTGGACGACTTGAGACACATAATTAAGACACAAAAAAAATTTGCTATTTAATTAAAATTCTTAATCCATAAATTTTTGATAGATAAGAGTTTGTGCACAAAGAAATTACACAAAATGTAACATTAATTAAATTTTAGTGACGCGAGGACCCGATTTAAGGAGTATAAGTATTGAATTATATTTATAGAAGATAATTAAATATCTCACTAATAACTAAATATCTCAACAATATCTTTTTATTTCATGTTATTTACATAACAATTAGTCAATAAGTATCCGTTAGTTAAAATTTCCATCATTCACCATTTTCGGCTATAAGATAAATTGTGCTTTAATAAATAAATAATTAAAGAATATTATTATCATAAGTCGTTGTTTAAATCATATGAACTTACGGTTATAGTGAAGAATAACATCGCGGGGAAACCTGTATAACTATAAACACAACAAGGAATTTTCCATAATTTTCTTGAAGGTATGAGAAGCCTGCCAATCGTCACCTGGGATTCACGGTGTATTAAAGCTTTAATCCCTCATATTTTGATAGGAGACCTGAGCCCAACAGTAGGAAGCTATGGATAGTGATGATGAACAAATTCATCACTATTGTCTGGGCATTGAAGATAAAAATACCTCCAGAGTTATTATGTAGAGTCCTATAATACTACTATTACTAGTGTCTAAAAACAAATAGATAATTTAATTCATTAAACATTCGATTTTGTTAACTAAACAATACAACAAGCCTAGCCGTACAACAGGAATGCTGTAAATTATGTAACAAATATTATTATCCAAAAATAATTCTCACATTGATTTTTACACTTATAATGTGCAATTGGTGACTTAATGTAAAGTATTTTTATAAGTTATAATTTAGTTCACTAGCAATGCCATCTGCTGTCAAGTAGCACAAAGCGGAAATTCGAAAAGTGGAAAAAGCTGAGTTTGGATGAGAAAAAGGTGACGCGGCTTGTCGAGATCTATTATTTCTTAAGATAAAGATAGATGGCGCTAAACGTATTGTTTAGGGTGAAAGCCTTTTTTTAATAGCATGCGGCATATATAAACGTTAGTTATGTAGTATTAAAAAAGCAGATCAAAATATCTAAGTATAACAATTATTTTTATAGCCTGAAAGGTTAACGTCTAAGCAAATGCATTACGTAATTAACTCCGCCATTGGTTGCCTGGATAAGATCGCTGCTTAGAACTAAGGCAGCCTTTTGTATTCCTTTTTTTAATTGTAGGTATATAAATTAAGTTTATATTTTTGGGTTACATGTTACTATTATAACGAATCCTATGATAAACAAACTTAGATAGACGTACACCGAAATTCATTGTAATGAAATCGGAGTTGGACTCTTAGACATGTCAGGTATAGGTAAACTCAATATCTTCTCAACCCCTGCTGTTATTAAGACGATAAATACGACATTATTAATCTTCTAGAATAAAATGCGTCTTCTATTACCCTTCATCGTCTTACTAAAGTATCATACTTTCAGCAATTTTCTTCAAATCAGCAACTGGGAGAGTACAAATGATATTCAAGAACGAGAAGTTTTACCAGCAAGTGGAGGGAGCTGAGAGGATTCGGTGGAGATGCACAAAACGAGGATGTAGAGCCTTCTATTATACTATAAGAGGAATCGTTGCGAGGACTCAGGAAGAACACAATCACTATAATAGGTACCCGGGACCACCGCCGTTACCGTCTGTTATGAATACTAAGTTAAAAAAACGATCTGAATAATTGTGATCTGCTTCAACGTGAACCAAAAGACAAGATTGATAAGCAGGAAGGAACAATGGGCTAGGGTTTTGAATACCAACAACTTATCGGTGAAATACGCTTGCAGGAAATCAATTCATTCGTATTCTCTAGTTGATTGCCTGGTATTTCCTGGACTAAGACTGAGATCTATAAACCTTACTTATGACTTATATCAAACATAAATTTCAAGTTTAAACTTGAAACTTAATATTATAAATGCGAAAGTAGCTCTGTCTGCTACGCTTTCACGCCTAAACCACTGAACCGATTTTGATGAAATTCGATATGAAGATAGAACTGAATTTGGGAAAGGATATAGGCTACTTTTTATCCCAAGATTCTTTCGTTTCACTAGTACGAAATATAAACATTACTTTGACTTAGTCTAATTTTAAGCTAAGTGTTTGAGTGCACACTTTTGGTGACTTATGTTAAATAGTGATCCATACTGGAAATCAAATCAAAGTGTAAGTACGGTTTATAAAACTCACCGTGTGTTTAGAACTGGTCAGAGTAATTCTAATTAGTAGGCCTAATGACTAGCAGAAGAGCTTTTAAGACTGATGGATATTTTTTTCTAATTGATCATTTCTGTTCCTAAGAGCTTTTACATCTTCACGTGGTTGGTGATAAGTTGGAAGGCTCAGCTCGTTTTTAAAGTTCCATAAATTCGATGAAAATATTTATGGAACTTTAAACTTTAAACAATTAAGCTTTTACGGTTACTCGGGTAATTAATATTATACATCAGACTTGAGCCCCTAGACAAAAATCTTAGCGGTAGCCGTTCACAGCCGGATCTTATCAACAACAACGAATTGCACGTGTGTTTGTTATAGACAATATATATATATTTCGAAATTCGTATCGTATATTTCTAAAAATAAAAAGTTGTGTTGTAATTGAGATATTAAGCTTTTGAATGTATTTATTCTAAGCTTTAACGAGTTTTCGTAATATTTGAGTGTTAAGATGAGTCAAGAGAGACGTATGCGTGAATAACTTTAAAAGCGAGCTTATAATAATTAAGTTAAGTTAAGCTATTAGGTTTGATGTTTAGGTGAAAATCTTTTAGGGTTTCGCGCATAGATACAAATATTTATATGAGTCACACATGTGTCTATCTTTTTGTCTTTGTCTTTTCACCACATCTATTAATACTAACAGTACTTTTGAAGGTTGATACGACTATAAATAAATTATCAGTGGAATATTATAAATCCTGATTATATTCGAGCTGGACTCTATAATTTCTCGAAGTGTATAAAAAATACTCACAACGAAAATTCACCTGATTGTAGGTTTTTATTTCTAGTTATTTATTACCATCAAATGATCCGGTTCCTTCCGTCACTTCGCCATCAATATTAAGTTTCGTTTCTTCAGTATATAAACACGTTTTGAACGGAACCCATCGATCCAATCGTTGTCCTAATAGTTTTTCTTATCTAAGTTGATCTGTAAATAATTACAGTAAAGTAGGCCTAGTTTTGTAATATAACGAATTATAAAAAAGTGTAAGATTATTAAATTTTCAATGTACTAGTCATTTAATTTATACTCCTAATATAGTGTGGTTATATTTATTTTTAATTAACGCTTGTTCACTGTGATTTTCTTAATAAAAATATATGTACAGTATGATGTAACTTTTATTAACATTTTTTCATTTATTTAAACTTTATTGACCACAATTAAATATTAGGGTACAAATGGCGAGCTTAATGATAGTGAAATTTAATTTCATATTGTCGTGAATATTATTTAAAGAAGTCTTCATAAATGTATTAATGTTGAATTCAAGTCTCTTTTCACGACGTGAATAAATCTCAATCTATACACTTTTCTGTTGTTGTACTCTGGTCGGATGATTGGTATATCATAAATGACCTATGACCAAAGATTTATCTGTCAAATCAATGTACATACATACGTACATAACAACCCATAATTGTCCCACTACTGGGCTCGGGTCTCCTCTCACACAGAGAAGGTTTAAGGCCATAGTCCACCACGCTGGCCAAGTGCGGGTTACCAGACTTCATACACCTTCGAGAACATTATGGAGAACTTCAGGTGTGCAGGTTTCCTCACGATGTTTTCCTTCACCGAAAAGCAAGTGACAATTAATTTCTAACCAATGGGTCGAAAATAAAACCTAATAAAACCTTCTGCAAACAGCGACACTAGGAGGGTTAGTATGAGAGAGAGTGGAGATAGAGATAGAGATAGACGTGGGTCTTATTCATCCTTCTTAGTCGGCATCACATATGTAATGTCTACGGTATTACGGACGTCCACGAACAGCAGACCACTTACTTACCATCAGGTAACACGACAGCTTACTCAAACATTTGATCCAAACAAATCTATAGGTACTAATATTATACAGAGGAAAGATTTGATTGTTTGTTTGTTTGTGTCGAATAGGCTCCGAACCTACTGAACCGTTTTAAATGAAATTTGGTATTAAGGTAGTCTAGAGACTGAGAAAGAACATAGGCTATTTTTAAATTCATAAAAAAGGATTGTAAGGGGTTGAAAAGGGGAAGAAAGCTAGTAATAAATATATATGTACTTCTATAATATTATCTTGCGATGGTTTTTCAGCAAAGCTTCTGTACACGAAGCGTGGGTTCACACTTCTCCTGTTTAAGAACTACACATATGTACGGAACCACGTGGCTCGGAATAAGATACGGTGGCGGTGTTCGGTCCGAGGGTGCTCGGCTAGGGTGCACACGGTGGCGAGCAAGGTAGTCGTGGTACTGGCGCATCACGGACATCCTCCGAGGGACGTTGATCAGATTCAATACTTGAGAAGTGAATGGTTGTAGCTGATAGATTTGTTAATCGTACCAGAAGCTATAGGACGTCTGCCATGTTGTGGATAAGATAGACACAAAACTAAATATCGGAAATGTGTCATGCGTACTGATTTAGTAGTTCAGGACTGGAAAAGTTTAACTTAGCTCGAAGGACCATTATAACGAAACGTACCTTCGCATTGCTGAGTTCGGGAATCCTCTCAGGATGAGAGTTCCATAGATGAATCAGTTCAATTTGGACTGGTTGGACACGTTCAAATGGTGGATTGTCCAAGACATTTAAAAAGTTGATTCGACACTGTTCACCTGGGTGGATAAAGAACACCAAATCTGTCAAAATTATACACCTGAATCACCAAAATGTTATGTACGTCTAAATACGATACTTCAGAACAGTATGTAAGAAGGGGTTGGTCTTGGACATCCCTGAAGATCCAGAGTGGTGATTAAACATTTGGTAGATGTAATAAACAATTGTTACTTCAATTCGAAGAAAAAGTTTTCTGTAAATAATTTCTACCATATTATGTCATGATGTTATGTCTATAAAATTTTAAAATGGTTGAGTTTCAAATATAATTAATCGATTTATTCGTCGATTTCAATCCCTTTGTAATCCGTCCAATATTTTTTCTTTTGTTAATTACTCTGTGGCACAGAAATTCTGTTGTTAATTAAAGTATTGTTTGTGGTGAAGAAATACACATAATGGTGAAGTTGAATAGGCTTTAAATAGCCTTCCTCAATGGTTGGATTATTAAATGCAAAGCAATGTAAATTTTTAGAATCCAAACGATGATAGGACGTATCAGATACTAGTGCAGACAACATTTTCTTTATTATATTTGTATGTATATTGTTATATACTATAGATATAGTGAAAAGCCTACGGATATGCAGTATGCGTCGTTTATCGTATATACTTTATGTTAAAACAAAATTTGTTGGAATTTAATTCATTATATTTACTTTAATAATTTATTTATATATGAATTATAAAGTATTTATAACTTATATGCGATTTGAATAAATTGTTTACAAACATTTTTTTAATACTTTAATTGCAAAGTGCAGAGGATGATAAGCCAAGAAGAAACCCTACAAGTAAGTACCTAAGGGAATAAATCGAGTAATACACAGCCCAGCGATTGTTAACTGGAGTTCAGCTATCTATAGTCACTATATCACTATCTGTATCATCTATATAATTCTCTATATTATTATCCATATAGTGATATCTCTCCATAGATAGTGATTTAAAGAGTGCTATACATCACTTTCTATCTATTCTATCCCATTCTCTATATCACTCTATAATAATTAGCCAGGGTGCATCTTTGAACAAAGAAGCTACTACTAAACCAGTAAAAAAATCGCGGCTAAATGTAAAAGGACGGTAAGTTAAAAGTCAGACAATTTTAAATTTTAACACCTTGAAAAAATACCATCAGGATTATACTAGGTAGATCCCAGTGCCCAATAAAAGGACTAAGCGCCTATTCCGGTCATCGGTTTGGTGTCATTAGGCAGGGGAGGTTAGCTTGGACTTGATGTTGTTTCAATAAATAAAAAACAGATATTTTAACTAACTTGGAATTTATTTCTTTCTCAATCTGAGTTACATTACACACTTCAGCATCCGGAGAGTAAGAGAGCGAGTGAACGAACCATTATAAGAAAATTTTACAAAACAATACTACCAACATATATCTATATTAATAATTTCGTGTCGGGGTATGG
>DWPQ01001800.1:0-11571 GCA_018251795.1 Perichares adela | reverse complement strand
ACCACAGACTACTTTGATTTGTATCTACGTTTGCTTTTGCTTCGGTAGCAAGTAGTAGTAGCCTGGGTTGCTATTTGCAAAACAATTTTTGTTTATTTAAAAGTAGCAATATGAGATTTTTGTAAATTAGAAATATTTGATGATTAATAGAGGCATTTCATTTATTTGCGTTCCTTTAATGTTATGTTGTTAAGAGTTTACAGCGAATGCTGGCAACATTTGAAATGAGTGCTCTGTATAATGTGATAAATGTTCAGGTACATACCTCTATGGATGTACAGTACTGTATAGTTTTACTATTTATCAAATTTAGGAAATAACAATGTAATTGATTTATACAAGTTAAACACATTAAATAATATTATCTAAGTTTATGTGTTTCAAATATAGTAATACTTAATATTCTTGTACTATTATATGATGAAACCATTGATGTTTACCGGTAACTCATAAATACTCATAATCACGAAATGTGACAACACTAGCACGTTTTTGCGCGTTTTGGTATCTTTTATCTATGCTTTTATTATGGCATGGCTTTTGAGGAAGCTTGTGTTGCGCGATATTGCGTGATTCAGTTGTTGATTTTCGATATAAAATGGCAAAAGGTGATAAAGACTTGGAGAAGCCTATAGTGAACAATGAATTGCCTACTCCAGAATGTAGAAGTACCGATAATGAAGATTCTGAATCTACACAGGAGCAGCCTTTGGAGATCGGCGAGCATTATTTAGTGCGGCGTTCCGATGACTCATGGCACTCTGCTGAGATAATTCAATCGCGATATAACACAACGGAATCCTCCTATGAATACTACGTTCACTATGTGGGCAACGATCGAAGGCTCGATGAATGGGTTTCCCGCCACCGTATTATGTCCGATCGGTTTGACGTGTGCGAACAATCAAGTAATAACATAAACTCCGATCACCTGCTCACCGATAAGTCGGGACGCAAAATAACTCGCAACCAAAAACGTAAACATGACGAAATTAATCATGTACAGAAATCGTACGCGGAAATGGACCCAACAACAGCGGCGCTCGAGAAGGAACACGAGGCCATAACCAAAGTAAAATACATTGACAGAATTCAAATTGGTAAATACGAAATCGATACATGGTACTTCAGCCCTTACCCTGATGAGTATGGAAAACAGTCGAAATTGTGGATATGTGAATACTGCCTAAAATACATGAGAATGGAAAAAACGTACAGGTATCATTTGAGCCAGTGCACAGCGCGACAACCCCTCGGTAGTGAAATATACAGGAAGGGGACCATCGCAATTTTCGAGGCTGACGGGAAGGAGCATAAAATATATTGTCAGAACTTGTGCTTGTTGGCAAAGTTATTTTTAGACCATAAAACATTATATTTTGATATAGAACAGTTCTTATTCTACATACTATGCGAGGTTGACAAGTATGGAGCGCATCTTGTGGGCTATTTTTCAAAGGAAAAAGATTCCCCTGAAGGGAATAATGTTGCATGTATTCTCACTTTGCCGCCATATCAGAGACAAGGCTATGGAAAGCTGCTAATAGCGTTTAGTTATGAGTTGTCCAGGTTGGAGCAAGTAGTCGGAAGTCCAGAGAAGCCATTATCAGATCTCGGTAAACTCAGTTACAGATCTTATTGGTCTTACGTACTGTTGGAAGTGTTAAGTGCAAGTCGCGGCACTCTAAGCATCAAGGATCTAAGTCAAATGACAGGGATATCGCAAACGGACATTATATCCACCTTGCAGTCTATGAACATGGTGAAATACTGGAAGGGACAGCATGTTATTTGTGTAACACCAAAGATAGTTGCAGAACAGTTGGCTAGCTCGCATTTTAAAAAGCCTCGCTTGTGCGTTGATCCATCTGCTCTTAGATGGACCCCCCCTAATAAGCAGGGGCCCTCATCCAAAGCTAAAAAGTAGTGTAGGCTAACAGGCGGGGCTTAGGGATACTTATTGTTATAACAACAAAGGTCCTTTAAGTTCAGACTTGAGGTAATTAATTAAGTCATTTCCTGGAGTTAGAATGCAGTGATGACTCGAGTATTACTTGTGTTAATAATTTAGATTCTAAGCATGCATTCTTTAGACTTGTAAATGTTCACTGCATTTGTTGGATTATCTATAATATAGATGATCATAATTATAAGGAAAAGAGTCCCAGTGAAGGAACAATATGACATTGTTAAGGTTTGATATAAATAGTTAATGTTTTTAAAAACTTGGATATTGAAAAATGCAAAAAAAATATTTTTAATAAGAATAACTTCTAGATCTTTAAAAGGTTTAAAGTAGTGTGAACATATTTGATTAGGTTTATTGCATTAAAGCCTTTGAATGTTTATCAATTTCCTTTGTAGGTGTTCATAAGCAATCCAATTTAATTTTACCTCAAGAGTATCAAAAATGCCTTTGTGCATTAATAATTACAAGTGTTGTAACTTAAAATCAAAAATTATTCAGAATCAACAAAAAACTGATACACACTTCCTATTAAAGGTACAAAAAATTTAAGCTATGTATCTTATGGTTTTTTTGCATTATTTCAATGTCAGTTTTGATGACTTAGGGGGTCCTGAATTTTGCATTTGAATATAGAGTTATGTTCAGTTTGATGTATTTTGAGTCGCAACACTTGAATTATTAGTGCTTTAAAGATCACTTACAATTCCCAATTGTCTTAAAGTTCATATAGTTTGACTATTTTTGTATTTTAGGCAGTTAAAGCCAATAGGGCTTTTACTAGTGTAAGGTATAATAGCCATAGCTGGACAGGCCTCGACCATCAAGTGAAAGAAAGGTGTGTGTTCACTTTTGTAGGTACCTTGAAAGTCATTTGTTTGAAATGAAGTGTGGAATAGGGCCAAATGGACTGCATTCTGTCCAAAACTATTATGTTATATTATCTTGATCAGATGTTTCTGAAATCTAATGTTTGCCCAGATCTGTGAGTTCATTTCCAATAAAATCAAAATAATTTCATTAGTGTTAAGTACATTGTATTGATATAATTGAATCAATAGACGCATTTTAAATTATGTATCAGGATGCCTAATAATCGAATATTTGTCGAACAAGGCTCTGTATATCCATCTGCATAAAACTTATTCAAGTCAGTTCCTTAATTTACTGGAAATAGTGATATTAATTTTAGTTTTTAAATTAAGTCCTTGTTTTAAGTTCCCTTGTGACTTTTATTGTAAGTGTATGTTTATGTATGCCTAATAGAAATCTTCGTACATTTTAGTGAGTTATCTTGTTTATGTTTTCAATTGGAAGTCATTTTGTAGTCTAAAAGTTTTTGTAGAATATTCTAATTCTATTTCGATATTAACGAAAGGTTAACGACTTTTTAAAATTAAATTTGTATTGCGCGAGAAGTGATGATGTACGAGTTTCAACAGTACAGTGTAAATAACGGAGGAATTGTGAAATGGTTATTTTTAAAACGTTTAAGCTAATTGCTTGCTATTTTTAAATGTTTTTACGCTATACTTTTCTTATTCAATTATATTGAACTGTAGCTCAATTTAATTGACCTGTACCTCAATTTCTTTGAATAGATTTAGTAAAATTTTTGAACGAATAATTCTATGTCGAAACTACAAAGATTCAGAGATATATTCGGAATGTGAGAACGATAGCGAACGTACTAAAAAAATGTACTCTTAATTTATTTCCGTCGCGGAAAGCTTTTTTTGTAAATGTATCCTGCGAAACTGAAACCATCAAATTGATTTTTCCAATTTTGGTTCTAAAATTTCGTATTGTTTGATACATTTTAATTAATCGACCGTTCGTCAATTCTATATTCCAACAATCATACTGATCGGTTTTATAATCCGTCTTATCAGTTACGAGAGATCGACCGCCTGAAACTCGATGAGTTGTTTAGGTAACGCATTAAATAGTAGTATTAGGTCATGCCTAATAATAGGAATTTGTGTGAGTGACATGCAAATACCTACATCTAATAAGATAACTATTAATTCTTAATACAAGTCGTTAATCTTTCGTTGGTGTTTGATTACAATTTGAGTCGTGACAAGTGGCGTAGAATATGTATCGAGATCTATTTGCTGTGTTAATTAGATTCTGTGAATCATCGGTTTTCACTGTTTATTTGTGATAATTTATTAATTATAAGTAAAAATGTCGTAGTTCGAGGAAATTAAATGGAGAAAGAACTATTGTTGTTTAATTTCAAAGTGTTGTCTAGTTTGATGGGCGGAGCCGGGGTCGTATCTTCACGAACTGCAAATTTTTCAAACGTATGGTGCGTATTCGAAATTAATTATCACTGGCTTCGGTAAAGGAAAACGTCTATAATGTTCTCGAATGTGTGAAGTTATTTGGCCTAGATGTAATGTATGTTTGCATTTGTTTTAGATTTGTTTTTGCAACAAATTAGTATAATTAGATGACGGGATTAAACCGCATCCGGGCTGGGAATGTTACGACACCATATTAGAAGACATGAATAGTTACACAACAATCCTTTTGTCTCGATGCTGTGCTCGGGTCTCAGTCTAAGAGGGTTCAAGACCATAGTCCACCGCGCTGGTCAAGTGCGGCTTGGCAGACTTCACATACACTCGAGAACATTATAGAGAACTCCCAGGAATGCAAGTATCCTCACGATGTTTTCCTTTACTGAAGCAAGTGATCATTTTTAATACGCACACAATTTAGAAAGTATTTGGTGCGCGGCGGATTGGATCGCACGATCTCCCGTTTGGGAGACCAACGTTCAAATCACTAGGCTATCATTGCTTTTTGAGTAGCTATTTAAGAAAAATAATTAAAACTATGCAGTATAGTCGACGGATTATTGGCACCACAACGTACTCAATTGTAGGCAACTTTTTTGTTGTCGATCAGAATCTTCATTAAATATCCGACCTTTGAGAAAAGATCTCAGGTTATATGGGAATTATACCCACTAAAACCCGCGTTTATCAGTCTTATAAGGGGAAGTTCAGGAATCTCGGATGAAGACACATCTGCCAAAAGGGGATAGCGTAACGTCTAATTTTCCGTAATCCAATCATATTTGGATAGCTCGTCTTCAAGGGGTTGCAAGGATAACTATGAGCCCCAGTTGTAACCGCTCTTGACCCCGATAGCTCTTACAGTAAAATAAAACAAGGTTTGCACAATATCTATCTTCCCAATTTATTTTCATTTATCAATACCACATTCGCACGAAACAAATACTCCTAATACCTATTTAAGAGGCCATTGCCATTGAGGTCACGTGCTAACTAACTCATTGAATACATTTTTTCAGGCGATAAAAATTTTGTGCGCATTTCGTATGCGTTGTTATTAATTGAAATTAAGAATTTCCTTCATCAACTTCCTATTCAAACGTTTTTAGAAATTAAAATCCCTGATCTTTTTTTCTTGTACATACACATATATTTTAACATATTACGTTTCTGTATTGGTAAAAATAAATCTCCGATAAAATAGGCAGCAGTTAATTATCAATATAAACCCATCACAATAAATATCACAAAAACCAATCATATTCAATGAGTTAATTTAAATTACGGGTATTAAAATAAATATATTTTTAACGATTTCAATTGTTTAAACTTTATTCAAATCTCTGCTAGTTAGAATAAAAACTCATTGGTTTAAAAATATAATATATCTTTGGTATTGATCTACAACTTTCACCAATCTTTAATTAGACATCTTTGGTTTAGGGATACTGGCAACTAATTTAGTCTATGGTATGTTATAACGAAGTATTTAAACACCGGCAGAGAAGACAATGTGAAAACAATTGAATTACGTCAATATACAACAATACAACAGAAATTTAAATAAATAAATCTTTGGTAGGATGACACATCATAAGTACAGTACAGCGAAAACACACATTTCTTTTACACCATAACATTAAGTATTCACAAACACAGAACGACTTTAGCATAATATTCATTAATACTTAAGCCGTGTCCACACTGGGAGACAACTGTTAAACATTTAATGCGTCATTTGTAGTAAAAACACTGGCATGGTTCGAAAATCGAGTATTCGACCAGAGACAATAAAATATAGTACAACCAGATAGATCACCGATAGCGGATTTTTGTATTACATGTATCATGCATGATAAGATGGTATCACGCGATACACACGTATAACATGTATTCCAGTGTCCACAGGGCTTCATTACAACATTTTTTTGTGTAATTTTTTCAAAGTTTTGTAAGTTACATTATTATCATCAGAACAGACTTCTAACCAACGTTACATATCTACATCTAGACATAGTATATAATAATAATAGTAATAATATGTAATTATTCTACGTTACATAGTTAATAGTGTAAAGAATTGTTTATACAAACAAACAATTACTAACAATCATGTACATGTAGGGCATTAAATATTTCTATTTAAGTTTCATGAAGCGAATCATTACTATTTTTAAATAGAGGTCTGTAGAAATCGTACTTCAATTTTTTTTTCTTAATTTTATATTTTATTTTATGTCCTCCATAGAGGTCAGTGACAATATGTGTTGCCGACAAGAAGCGGAAAACCGCATATTACGAAAATGTGGTGTGTGGCATGTCTTAACAAAATTAGTTGACATAAAGTAAAACAACTAACATACAAACTTCTACAAAACAATGTAGATTTAATTATTTATTCACTCACATATTTACTAATAGTAGATAATGCCCCAACACGACTGATATGCTCAGACTAACAAGCTAACGCGCTCCGAAGTACTGTTTCATTATCGCCGTTGATAATAATGAAACAAAATATAACAAAGTGATTTTTATGTTTTAATGCATAGATAATATTTATAGTTACATGACGTTCGTAAAGTTCACATAATAATGAATGAAGACGGTTTCCTGTTAACACAACAATGAATTTCAAATTGTTACAATTTCAAATCAAAATTAATTCTCATTAATTTTGAAACGCGTGACTCGGTTCATTTAACTTTATAAGAGATCCACGTACAAGCGAGGTAAAATAAGACTAGCGCTTAGACATTTTCAGTGAGCCACAGCAAATATACCGAAAACCAGGTTTTCCTAAACTTTAAAGATAAATAAACACCGTCCAAATATCTTTTATCTTATGTAACCCCAAATCAAAATGATTACAAACACATTTTTTATTACTTATCATATATTTTAAAATAATATTTGTAACCGTGCTATCAATAAACGCTAATAAGAAATAATTTTGGCGGAACCTTGATCAATATTCTACGGAACCCAGTCTGGGAATTCCTGCCGTAGACAACAGCTGATACTTTGCTAGTAAGTAAATAGATACCTGCTAGATACCTATCCAGGTGTTCACTTGAAATGGAGAATGAAACAAGAACGAACAAAGAATGAATGATGAAACTGCTTCAACAGGTTGTAGCAGAATTCCATTCCTATCCACTTCGGTCCTGTTATATCTGTATATATAAATACATTCTACCCCTATACCGAATATACACCCGTTTCTTACTATCAAAACATAAAATTCACTTTCAAAACGTGAAACGGTACTTAGGAGCTAAACGGAACCAACTTTAACGCTAATAATTCTTTACAAATAACGTGCAAGCTATGGAAGTGAAAATCTCTACTCATATCCTGTAGATACCGACATTCCGTATTTATAATCCCTAATTATAAATAAGTGAATTGATATAACCTAAAAACACTGTGTACCGTACATATCATATACTTGTGTTCAATACATAATACACATGTGTACAATACATAATACACTTGTGTACAATACATAATACAGAGCTGTGTATCGTACACTTCCTTAAGACTTACGTACGGTACATAAGCATAACGAAAACTATCTACAATTTTTTCCTACTATTCTCTAAGTATAATACATAATACAGACCTATGTACGTATATAGGCCTGTATTATTATATTGTACCTATGTACTATAGTCACTCAAAGAGAAAAATCGTACACATGGTTTCATTATAACATAAGATAACATTTTATTTTGCGACCACCTTATTATATTATTTTCTAGTTTTAAAAACGCAGTATGGCCAAAATTATAACAAATCGTCAAACCACAGAATATCGGCATCTCTAGTCACTGGTTTCAACCAGTATCTACTGAGGCGTGTGACATTTATTACTTGCGTAAATATTATGTACGGCTGTATTTTGAACTTTATTACATTATATTATTGCATAAATTCCTTTGGAACAGCGCTGTCACTCGCGCCACCTTGGTAAAATAGAATTCGGTTGACATCCGTAAATTTTTTAATCGATACATATTTTTTATTGGTTGAAAATAAATTTCGCCCTTTTCATACAACAAAAATCTTACATAGACTACAATCATATTCGTCTATGGAATGTTTTATACTTCATAAAATCATAGACAATTATTTCCTAAATAGCACGTTACATAAACAGGTCAATTAATAAATAACACACGCCCCCAATACATTATAATTAATAAGGAGATAGCATTATTTCTAAAAATATCATCTTTAAAAAAATACTATGATCTTGAATAAAGCGTAAGTCATACATATTATTATGTACCAATTACCAATATAATACTGAACGCGTCAGAATTACTTACGGTAACAACGTTGCAAATATCGAAAACTATTCATTCTTATTATAATATATTTCGAGATCAATTTTAGTGATTTCCTTACAGTGAATTAGGTTAGAAATGTAATGATACGTCAAGAGTGATCCTCTTTAATCAACTTTAAACATTTCATTCATCCATTCATTCTTTGAGACCGAGTTCGCGTTATAAAATTTCAATTAGTTTTGATTTAAAATTAATCTCGCGCATTTATAATAAGAGCATCATAGTCATATCAGCTGAATAAAATGTGATGCGTCAATTTACCTTTTGGAGTTTGTAACTCCTCTGTGCCAGAGAAACCGTTATACACCACACCGTTAATATTCTTGTACACGCACACACATAAAAGAATACAAAGAAACCTTTAAAAACATGAACAAAGATTTGTTTGTGTCTATGGCAAAGGGTTGACAATGCGCTTGACATTTCACTTTACATATGAAAATGTACTATCTTCTATTTAACTGCTGCTAGGGCCAACAGCAAAATGTTCATCAGAAATAAAGATGAGACACACTTCATATATGAAAACTATACCATGTTTTACGTTACGGGAACGAATGAATGCGTTATTGTCTTTGGTCTCAATCATTCTATTCGACGATTTTTTTCAATAAAACCTGAAATGCAGATTAATTTTATTAATTAGCAGAGGGCCAATTTATTCTAGTCAGCGTTACTATGAAAATATCAGTATGCTAAATATGGATATACACAGACATACGTACTAAATGCCGCCAGTCCCATTTCAATGAATGAACGAATGAAAACAACCCATCACTTAACACTCATTCAAAAACCAATCACCATCACTTCGAATTAGATATGCATACACAATCAATAACTACATATTGCCGCATCGAAGCATGAAATATGAATAACAATGTCACGAGTGTTCGAATATAATTAATAGACTAAAACGACATAAGCTAAAGCTCCAACATCTATACAACATTAACCACTGCACTTTATGTTAATCTAATATGTAACCGACTAACAATACCATTATTTATTAACAAAACACTGTGAAGTATAAAGATATGCAGTTTTACTTTGATCTAAGAATATTTCACCTAATTTTATATTTCAGCTTCTTAGTTTTCAAGCGAGTTTTGATACGTATTTCATACAGTATGATTGGCTGATGTCAATTTGAAACGAGACATATGTATCCGTTTGCCTACATCAAGATATTCTCAGCTGGACCATACTGCATCAAATAGTGTTAATTATTTCCTACATATATTTCCTTTACTATCTTATACACGAAATATCTTAAGTCAGGTAACCGGCAGTAAATGTAACATCGAGCTCGAGAAAGAGACAGCAAGGTTTGTCTCTGTCACTCATACCAATCTGACATTTCGTTTCCATTCACTCACTGTCAGTCGTTGTAAAATTATGCAGACGTGCAGTCACGTCCACTTTCAATATAAAAGTACACATGTAATTTTTAACGTGAATAAAAATACTATTAAACAATTTATAATTATTTTTGTTTCTCACAATAATACAATTTTAATTTCCAAAAAATATAAAAATGATTTTATTAAATTACAAATAAACCATAATTGTTTTATCGTATGCGTATAGTTATGTATTGTTATTATCGTATGCGTATAGATAACTGCTTCGTTCGATAGAGACGAAGCTCTACAAAACCGATTATCTCTTTCTAAAGCTCGAAGTGTAATATTTATTACCGGATACTGTACAATGATAATAGTTAATAATATCTTTAGTGCATCGATGGCACTCTGATAGGAATAAACATGAAAACTATGACGAAAAAAATATCACATTTTCAAAAATCACAAGCATGAAAATATTTGTTGATATATGATAAATGTATTTACATGTAGCGAATACTGTATTATACAATATATACTGGGAGATATTGTCGTTAAATATACACCTACACATACATAGCAGGTACTGAGAAGCGATATATTCGAGAATATTTTCGATTATATTAATAACTCTTTGAGATTTATAAAACAACAAAAATAAGATTCAACGAGATTTAAAATTTGCGAATGTCATTATAAAACTAAAAATAGTCAGATTAAAATGAAACAAGAATTAAATCGTATTAATTATCAACTATCAAATCCATATAAACTGATTTAAAACCTTAAAAACACAATTAAAAATAATTTTAAAGTTCTGTCTACATAACAAATAATACTTTCGTAATGCACAGGCATTTTCATCGAAAATTCATGATTTTCAATTCCTTGTAATGGGATAAATGTGAGTCAACGTTATGAATTACTTCACTTATTATATTTTCCGGTCCGAACAACAAGAAAAACGCCATTTTGTTTTCGTTACATTAAACTTGGTTTTTTTATTTTTTGTTTATGGTTTATATTTTCGGTTTACGGCTTGGATAACTTAGTTTTATTATTCAACCAGGAGCACAGAGCAGTATAGGTAATAGTTTTCAATGGTTATAGTGTATGTTAAAAATAAATTGTAATATGTCTGGCATTCAAGACAATTTTTTTTTAACTTACACTATAAATTGAGCATTACTCTTGAGTAACTGTTATTGCTCTGTTGAGCAAGTAAATACTTAAAAATGATTTTTTTAAAGAACGTAATATGTAGTTCATAAAACTAACGGTATTATCCATTACAAGAACACAACTTTTATAATAAACATAATTATATGTGTATATTATAAAAACTATATTTACGTATAAATGCAGATAAGCCCAGCTAACATTAGTTAGGCTAAATATTATTCGTAGTATAATAAAGTTAGGGTGAAATAAAATTTTTACTTGTTTTTAACAAAAAAAAATCTATGGAAAATTCCACTCAATAACCACCTATATCCTTTACTATTGCGATACGTCATATTCGAACCGGTAAATATAAAATGTAATAGTATCCTGTAATTTCGATAAACTGAAAATATATTGACATCTTGCCCAAG
>DWPQ01001799.1:0-11572 GCA_018251795.1 Perichares adela | reverse complement strand
GGACGACGGTCAGCCTCAGCTCCAGCCTGAGCCCGCTCCAGTTACTCCGAGACAGCAGAAGGTCCAGGTCTTCGAGATAGCTTGTCTTTTATTTTCTTGGGGGAATCTTTATGTAGATATACGAAGATTTAGGTGGGATTTCTACCAACTAAAACCTCCCCGGCATTGAACCGGCGCATATATAGAGGCTCTGGGATCTCAACTGAACGCACCGGTACCTCTCATGTGGGATGAATGATCTAGCTATCAGATTAGTCAGCCATGGTGTCAGATCATAATTTGACATGTACACATACCAATAAGTATCGAATAAAGAACGATGGGAACCTGATACTTTCAGACTGACAAAACCTCTTCTTGATAAATGTGCATTAAATTTATAACCTTAATAATTATCTTCTTCTTCGTAATAAAATTATATATTTATTTTTGTTATTATTTTATTCATTAACGAGTTATGTTTATTTATATTGTTTTATATAATTTACATAAATAAATAATTTACTAATCTACATAAATAATTACAGAATTTCGTAGCAGCTTGAAATCCCGGGATCCCGGCATCCCGTTGTGATTCGAGCGTATTCGATACGGAACTGTGTACGCCGCTAGGACAGTTTGTGTTAATCTGCGCCTACGCACTATTGTTTAAAACTTGGTGTGCTCATTTTGTATGCCGCGATGCTATCTCGCAGCTCCGTAACAAAAAGCTGCAGTTTGTTCTGTCTTTATAAGGATTGGACAATTTCTGGTATTAGGTAAAGCACAGCCATAATGTTTGTTTACTGTTCATATTAAGTTCAAATAAAGATTTTGAACTTCGTATAAATTATGTTTAAATTAAGTTCAAATTCTATTTTAAAATTATTTTATTATGCAGATATTTTGTCATTACACTATTTAAGTTTTTTTCTTCTGTTACCACTTTGAAAGGCCCTTTGTCGTCGAGGACAAGAAACAGCGAAATAAACTCCTCAGGAAATATATGATTACAGTGAAAGTTTCTAGTTGCGACGCCATCTTTTTCATGCATCCTTGTGTTGCCAGTTACGTATCGGCATATATTCTACAGTTATGCATTACCTGTGAGCTGCGCTTTTACATGTAAATTATAACTGAAATAGACAATTAATCATAATAATTAATGGGTACTCACCATTTTGATGTCTATTTGCAATTAATCAATCAATAATTGGATTAAATTGAAATCTAAATACTTGGATATAAGTTTGAAATTTGATATTAACTTGTAAGATTTCTGTGTAACTGACTAGAAGTTATTATGCTGAGGAGTTTGTTGCCATTTCATGGGTATGAGACGTTGGATTACATTCAAGAATGGAAGGCCATGCTCATGGCGAATGTATGAATGTGTATTTTTAGAAATCGGCAAACCTTGGATTTGCATTATGACAAGGTCACAAAAGGTTATTTAAAGGAATTTATTACTGAACAAGTTTACAAATCATGCGTAGTTAACCTATACATGTATGTTGGTTTCAACGATGACAGCCCCTTGAGTTATCAATTTTATAATCATTCATTTCGTAACTAAGGTCTTCCGCAGAGCGTTACTATCAGAGTGTGCAAATCTTGATAATTATCTAGTAATTACTGGCTTTATTTTAACTGAACACGATAAATTATGTTTTTCGAGCTAGGTACTTACAGTGTTATTTATTAGCGTCTACCTTCCCCACCTTTCGTTCTTATACAGTTCTAGGACTGAATAGTTAATTATGTAGGTATTTTGTCAATAATTACGCAAGTCATATTTTGCTAGTACTACCGTTTCGAAAAGATTATCAATATTATCATTGATGAGCAGAAATGGCGAAATTAACTTCTCAGCAAGTAGTTTTCAATAATCTAAAGCACAGGAAGTTTCCCATCTTCGTGGAACCGGTCGCGGTATTATAATTTCTGTCTATACTAAAATACTCTTTACTCACAAGATGTGCTTTTACATATTGCTTGAAAACTGCAATAGGTAAATCACGATCCATTAGCACATAGCACCGATGAGAGACCAGAAAAATCTGATGCAATATTTATGCTTTATTTACAAAATCTCTTAACACTTCATCATCATCACACATCATAATTCCCACTGCTGGGCTGTGTCCTCCCACAATATAAAGGGTTAAGGCCAAAGTCCACTACGCTACCCAAACGATCATTGACAGACCCTTAATTGTATTTAAACAATAGTAAAATTTTATCGTAATTATTTTACGAATTATTAACTATTTCTAATATAGCTATTTGTGTTTGATTCGATTTCTCGAAATGTATCTCTGTGTCCTCTCAGTATTTTTTATTAAACCAGTAATCCTACCTACCGTGCCCATTCCACGCATTTTAAAACGTATGCTGTTGTCAAAAAGCGATTCTAATCTTTGGAAATTATCGAGTAATCGACGTTACGCTTGCGCATACGCCGGATGTCAAAATGAAGAATGACAACACAATAACATGTGCGGTTGTGAAACTGTAAAATCGCCCTTGTTGTGAAAGCAATAAAGTCGTGGAAAGATTTCGAGACTGATAGCAGTCGGTTGGTGGAATTGTGTGTTTATAATAACAGTAGCCTGTCATAGTGTCACATTTTTGGGATCCCTATCGTTTTTGTAAAACGATAATGTATGTTATTTGATGTATGAAACGTAGTATTATAAAAATTACAGCGATATTTTGTAAAGTCCATTTACAGATTTGTAAGTGAGGTACAACAATAGAGCCTATTTGCAATAAGCATTTTTATTTGGTAAAATTACATAACGTGACAATTGCGTGCCGAATTATGTGGAATCTGGAAAAAGGCGAAGGTTAGTCGATAAATCGTGTTTAGAGATGTGTTTTTGTCCTGTAAAGCAAGCTTTTTCTCACACGAAATTTAATGAAATTAGTGCAAATAGAGATGTAATGCTTTATGACAATAACTTTAAGGAGCTTATATGCATTGTAAATACGTCCAATATGTACTTTTTAAATCTGTATTTCTTTCTATATAAATGATTCTTTTTTATATTAATTGAATACATAATAATATATACATTACAAAATTATTAATTTGAAAAAAAGTTATATTAGCTGATCTCTTTTCAAATCTTTCATGCTTAAACAATTATGCGAGATAAATTATTTTAAAACCTCTAGCTGTTGTGCGTACTCTGTGGCTATAATAGTTCTATAATATTGAATTCAAATATAAAATACATCAAACGCTTCCAGCACAAATAAATCAAAGTACGGAACCCGTTTCCATCCTCGGACTCGCTCTTCTATGATTACTGTAGATCGAAATCGGTCCATTTAATGGCTGTCCGATGGAATAGTTGATAGAAAGATTTATGTTATTTAAATAACACATTCGAATATGTTTTTTTTAGTTTCAACAACGGATAGACGAATAATATTTTTAGGTTATCGTGTTATGATATCTGACGTCTTCTAGGGTTGTCTGTTAAAATTAATTTAACATCATTAGGGCTACAGGAATCTTAGAAACAACTTCTATTAAGTAGGTAAATTTGTAAACGGAAAAATTTAAAACGAAGAACAAACATTTATTTATTTATTTAATGTTGCTTGGAACGGCCGCTAGCGTCCACTTACACTTTATGTTTCTTGACAGAATGTCGGGCAGGTAAACGAGTAGACGGGTACCTGATGGTAAGTGATCACCGTCTCCCATGATCACCAGATACCAAAGTCATTGTCCGTGGACGCCATGAATGCTTCCCATCGGATGGCCACCCATAGAGAAAATATGAGTGGGCAAGCCAGCATAAAAATTGTCCATCTAAAAAAATTAATAAACGGGGCGCTTCTGTCTCGTTTTTCTGCGCGTAATAGACAAATACAAGTGCGGCTCTCATCTTCTCTCTCTTTCTATTAGATGGACACTTGCACCCACAGGTAGGCCTATGGCTTGCCTAATAGCTCTATGAGCCCGTCTGTTTATCGGTTATCGGCTATTGACAAATCTATGGATGGTATAGGCATATGATTACCATTGAAACACCATGGAAGATTATCTTTAAGTATAAGAAGGTCGGGACAATCACGTCTTTAAATATGTAATTAATTGCTTATTCATGTTATTTAAGCAATGCGGATATGATTTTAGATGTGCGATATCGTGAGCTGTGTTAGTTTGTTACCAAACCTTGTTCCATGCTTTAGTATAACGTTATTACTGAGTAGTTAATTACACAATGTCTTAACAGAGGTTTTAGTTGGTATTACTTATTATTATGAGATAAATAAAAAAAAAACCTAAAGCCTTGTCGTCATATCTAGAGAGGCATTCAATTTTTTTTGTCAGATCTGACTGTAAGAAGTGGATTGAATTTAAGTTGAAGATTCCCTTACGTGGGTTCAAGTTTAGCTGGTAAAAAACTTTTTAAAAGTAGAATAAAATCCACATGATTAAAGTTTGACGAAGACAATAGAGGAAAATATGATTGGTATTATAAAAACCGAATATACAAATAATACTTGTAAGGTATTTTGCAACACAATAACGTGTTAACGGGTGAACAACATTTAGCAGCGCCGCAGTATCTCAAAGTTCGATTATGTAACCTCTTAAAATAAACACGCTCTGAATATTTCACTTTACCGCGAAACTGTTGCATTCGTAAGTGTTGGAATTTCTGAACGGAACAAAATAAGACAATTACCTGTTGGCAAATGTTCCTGATACGGGCGGCCACAATCGGCTCTTGGTCCGCAATCTCGCCATCGGTAATTTGGTAATAAAATGAAAATACGTTCGCCTCTTATCTATAATCCACTCTATACATATCCTACACTATATAAACATTCGACATCCGCAACCGAAACGACGTAACGACCAATAGAATACACGGCAACCATAAAACGCAGACAAGGAATTTCAACGCTCAATTGAAAGTACGCGAAGCGCAGTAAGGAATAGTATTCTCTGATGGCTACGAGCGCTGCTCTTCTGCTTTCGCGGATTCGTGTCGATTTCGCGTGGCCGCAAATTTAATTTTCTTTAATAAGCTTCTTCGATTTGCGTCGCTGGAATTTGGACTTTATACGATCAAGGTACAGTCGATTTTGGATCGACGATGCCGACTCGTGTTGGAGGCATGTATCTAGATAGGGAGCTTGTTTCATCGGGAGAGATGCAAGGTCCGATACGAGCCCCGCCCATGCTTTTTTCGAGGTCTCTCCTAAGTAACAATGGGGTGATCTGCTAACTAAATAACGAGTGCGATGCATCAGTGGGAACGATGTGGCGCGAATGTTGTAGTTTATTTTCGTTCGACGTTGAATCTTGTACCGCGACACTGAGATGTGTTTGTGATGGAGCCCTCGGACGATTTCAAATATTAAATGGGATTCGCAGTCAGTTAGCACTGTAAAACAATCTGCCACGCGTGATTTTAAACATGACCTATGAACGGTACACATTATAAAATGATGTTTGGATTGTAGTCTACAATCTGTTTAGCGAGACTGTGGACATTATGAACGGTACTACATCTTGGGTTAGATTAGTGCATTTCGTGGATGGAGTACCACACGTTGTCAGGCAAAAAGGAAAGCGAGGTACCGCATAA
This sequence comes from Perichares adela, assembly GCA_018251795.1. Classification (NCBI taxonomy): domain Eukaryota; kingdom Metazoa; phylum Arthropoda; class Insecta; order Lepidoptera; family Hesperiidae; genus Perichares; species Perichares adela. The sequence continues at coordinate 5,975 of DWPQ01001799.1, read as the reverse complement.
TGCCTTCTCAACATGACCGGAACACGTAATTTCACGATTGACTCTAGGAGAGTGTTATGACAAGTACAGAAGCCAGGGAAATAAATAATTTATAGTTAAAGCGAAAGTAATTCTCTCTCTGTCTGTCTGTGACGTGATCACGGCCAAACTGCTGTACCGATTGTGATGAAATTTCATATGGAGATACTTGAAGGTCTTGGGGTGGAAATAGGCTACTTTTATCTCTTTGCATTACATTGTTTTACGAGAACCAAAAAGACAATGTTCTAAAAAAAAATTCTCCTCGTCTAGTCGTATACTTAGGTACGTCACGCAAATTTAAGCTTGGAAATCTAATCTACCGAACAGCTTGATGACTAAGTTCAAATAAAATCTAAGAAGAATCTCCTACAGTGGCCCACTTATCAGTTAAATCCATGCATTGAGGCTATCTAACCATCGGTAGACCAATTGATCTTATATGTCTATCAGAAGATTTAAGATTAGAATTAAAACTACAAGTCTAAACCATGATGACAAAAAATTTAACTAGTTCTTAACATGTCATACTCATTTAACTTGTCTCATCCAATTCATATTGAAACATATTAATTGACGTTAAGACAAGGGATTATTAATTGGTAATTTTGACTCGACATTCGCTAAAGATATCGATCGTACGCAAAAACTTGAATGACAGCAACGACTCCTTTGTGCAAGTGAGTAAAATAAAATACATCGATAACGTTTTCACACATAACCTGATTAGAAACTTGTGTAATACTAAAAATAAATTACGAATCGAGTTTTATCTTATCCATAAAATAATTTGCTGAAAACTAATAATATTTGTTAGGTACCGGAACATATCTAATACTTACTTCTACGCCTTATATGAAGCACGAAGGACTGCCCTTACTGTTGAAGACTGGTCACCACATGCATTCGATACTTACTCAGAATTTGAAGTTTATCAACTTCAAAAATGCTGTGGGAGGAGAGCTCGAGAAAAGAACAGAAGAGAACTTAATTAAAGATTATATAGCTAAAAGGAGCTGGCAAAAATGGTGAAAATGCTAAGAAGGATTATGGGAAAAATAGAAATAGATAAGGAGATTGGATGTCTTCGCCCCTTAAAGTTGGTTGTAAACCAAGAAAGGCGTGTAAAACCCTACATTAAACCTGTCCTTACAATGTATTACAGTATTACGATCCATATTGTAGGTAATGAACTTACGCCAATGGTTCATAATGAGCACTCGGTCACTGTTCAGAATTGCTGTATCAAAGGTACAAATTGCCAACACGATTGCCAAACTGCAAGAGCGGATGGTATCCTAAGAAGAAGGAGATCCATATCGCTATGTCGATCCATTGTTGAATTTTAACTTAAATTTTCTTATGTTGTAATCACCACGGTAGAGATGGCAGTAATGCTGTTTCAGTCAACAAAGTAAGACTAGTTTACAACATATTTTTTATTATCACGTATACCTACGCAGTTCGTTTACATTATATCGATAAGTATATAGTTTTACATCACAATTTTCCTGTAAAACCCCTCATTTAATCCTCTAATTAACCACTTAAATTTTAATGACGCCATACCAAGTTTTTCCTGTGTTTATCACTTGTTCAAAGAGCATAAACTTGTTTATGGGCTATTTATGTGCTGATTATATTGATTTGTTGCTTAGGTGTTGACGAAATAGGGAAAAATTGTGAGTACTCTGAGTTTTAAATTTTAAGTGATCCATTACTCTTTTATTTCGTAGGTTTCAATTGATCGATAACCCGTTACAAATGATGGATTGGTACGAGAATATAAAATTTGTATCTATCGTCTGTTTTTTTTATGAAATAACATCGTGATGTATATAATAACAACCCGTAATAGTATCACTGCTAGATTTTTATTTCCTGTCACATTAAAGCTGAGATCCATTTAGCGTTTTTGGACTTACAAACATAATATGTACCTTCTATAAACATTACTTTCTCTGAACGTAAGCTAGTGAATGTATCTTGAGTGATTATATTGGTAACTTACGAAAGTCTTACGATAGTTAGGTAACTACACAAAAATTGTTGTCTGTACAGTAAACCAAAGTCTGAGTTATCTCATATCCTTTTATGTATAAGCGTGGTTTTAAGATTTCATCCTACGAGGTCCATGCTGACCAAATGCAGATTTCAAACACCTTCGAGAACATTATGGAGAATTGTCGGGTTTGCAGGCTTCCTCACGGAATTATCAGAGAAGCGGAGAACGGCAAACTTTGTTCTGCCTAGAAAAGCAGCGATGGACCAGGTCAATGTTTTATATATCTCGTAAAGAATTGAAATTCAAGGAAAAACTTACAAAATAAATCAGGAAAAAAAAATCCTATTGTCATCCCAGGATCTTGATGTATCTATCTCTATATGAAATTTCATCCAATCGGTTCAGCAGTTTGGCCGTAATCACGCCACAGACAGACAGAGTTACTTTCACATTTATAATATTAAGTTCAGATTTGTATGTGAGAAAAGTCAAATGTCTCTGTTTAATCTGTGAGTTTACTCAACATATTTTAACAGAGCATGGAAAAAGAAAAAAATGAATTGTTCATGGTTGTTTAGCTTGTAGATGGGTTTCACGGCATTCGATAGCGAAACCCACCATCGCGCTTTCCTCCGATATTCGATAAGCGATGTATTGTGCTAGGAGGCGTGGCTAGCTCCACCTCTCAAGCCTGTTCTATGACGTAGTGAAGCCGGTTGAAGATCGATTTGCAGCTCGTTTGTAGTGCTTCGTCGATAGATGGCGCTGTACGTAGCTGCATACTTTCAAGTTTTGTTGTTGTCTGTTGGTATGTATGTACTGTGACCTACATAAGTACCTACTTTTAAAGGATTGGAATAACCATTATAAAGTTATATCTTTAGTACATTTTCTATGGAGAAAGAATAATTTATTTTTTAACTTTACACACCACAATACATGAAAATGAAAATGTTAAATAAAGATAATGCAATTAAGTTGCGGGACGTGGCGAAAAAAACTGCAGTAAGCAATAGTAGTAAAGTACCTCGACCTAATATGCCGAGGTTGCTAGTTTTCAGTGTGTCGTATTTTCCTGGACAGTTCGGTGAATTGGTGCTACATTTAAACTATAATTTCAACGAGTTAAGGATAAAAAAATACAACTAAATATAAATAATTATTTAATAACTGCAATTTGTAAGTACATATGTTAAGGCGATTATGTTGCTTTAAAACCAGAATAGCAGGTGTACACGCCACTGAAACTTATAAGGTTTAAAAATTTCGATGGTACTTACCACCGAGGGGCTTAAAAATAAAGTGTCTGAGATATATCTAATTTTAAATTTCGAAGCAAATTTCCCTTTCGTTCAAACGGCGATTGATCCGCCATTTATCACGTTATTGGCTGTACAAACAAATTAACGTTTAACGTTCGCTCTCCGACGACGCCGACCTAAGGAGACGTTATTAAGAAATAAATTGGGAGTGCCCTAGGGTTGCCAGTTTTGGAAAATAAAATAATTGAAGCACGTACTACTCTCATTGTTAATCATGAGATATGGCAACATCTTTTGTCATGGAAAATAGAGTTACATTTTATTTAAAACCCTTAACAATTTTATGCTCTCCTAATATAGTAAAATAATAAAAATGATTTTAGATCCTTCACTTAGAACTTTTGACTATTCAGAATATCAAATAAAGCTTATATTATTGAAATAATCAAACTGAAACAAGTATCATATAAGTAAGTATCATAAATGTTACTTGGTTCAGTCACATACACATATCACATCAAAGGCATCACCGATGCCTTGACGGCAAAGGAGGAAGCGGAAGATCCGCCTATTACTGACTCTTAGGTTTGTAATACATATTAAACAAATGTATTTTTTTTAATCAATATATTTAAGCAATATTGCTCTCATCTACAACTTTTAAAAATTATGAAATTAATTGTATTTGGCTTTAGATAATATTAAGTCAAGCAATCTTACTTTCTAAGTGACTTTCGAATTCGAATTGATTCGCCTGAGTATATTTTAATTAGTTTTGCGTTTGTGGTTCGTTGCACTTTATATGCACACATATTATTATCGCAAGATATCTATAGGGGCCCAAGTCTACTATTTACGTTAAAACTCACACTATTAAAGTTCAAGTGACCGTCAAATAACAATTCAATTATAATTGTGAAATTCTATTCTGTAAAAACGTCACCATAGTTGATAGTTCTCTTATTTTCCTGTCTGTAGTGTTAGCCTTGTGGTTTGAACGTTGGTCTCCCGAACGGGAGACCGTGGGATCGGATCCCTGCAGCAATGATTTTCTAAATTATGTGAGTATTAGAAATTGATTATCACTTGCTTCGGCGAAGAAAAATATCCTGAGGAAATCTGGACACCGGAGAGTTGTTCATAATGTTCTCGAAGTGGGAAGTTTATCAACCTGCACTTGCCAGCGCGGTAGTCAAATGGCCTTAAACCCTCTTAGCGTGAGAGGAGACCCGAGCCCAGCAGGGGGACAATTATCGATTGTTATGTATCTATACTAATATTATAAAGAAGAAAGATTTGATTGTTTGTTGGTTTATTTGTACCGAATAGGCTCCGAAACTACTGGACCGATTTTAATGAAATTTAGCATGGAGATAGTATAGAGCCGGAGAAAGAGCATAGGCTATTTTATATGGCAAAAGCAACGTTTGCGGAATCAGCTAGTGAATAGAAGATTAATAACGAAAACATTAATAACGATAATTTAAAATATGAAAACAAAAGATTTAAGTATAATAAACAAAGTGAAATCACCAACCCTGTCATAAATAGTGGGCGTTCGCGGCCCGCGGCATCGCATATAAATTACAGATTTACACCTAATCTTTCATTTTTCACAGCGTTTTAATATCCTAGACTGAAGGGTTTCAATCCATGACAAATATTACTTTGGTTTTTCATGTCAGCCGACAAACAATCAATTCTGAATTTAAAAAAAATATCCTGATGGTAAGCGACTACCGCCGCCAATGAAGGTTTATATTTTGAGTTATCAATATACTCATATTAATTATAATCTTAATCAGCTATAAGTTATTTAGGGTTTAATCATTCTTTCTGCATCAAACTATATAACTTCAAGTTTTAATTATACAAAATCTAAACATATATTTTTATTTGTTCTGTCACTTACCATGTTTTTTTCTTTTTCTTGTTACATCTATCTCTTTCTTCTTCATTTCTTGTTTCTTTTGTTGTATGGGTTTTAGGTTATTTTTAATATGTGATTAATAAATAGTAAGTGAAACGTCTAAATTTTATATTTTAGTCTACGGCATAATGATACCGAATGTAGGTTTAGATTTGAATTTTCAAAGAATTATACCGTCATTACTAACTACAATAATTTGCAGACGTGACTTGGTAACTTTCAAATATGGACTGTGTTTGTTATCTGTGGTATTTGTGTTGTTTCGGTTTTGCTCACGTCAGATGTGACGCAAATTAGAAACTTATTTACGTTGATATTCGTGAATGCCATGCCTTATTTGTAGAATAATAAAATACCAACAGTAGGAATAATTAATGTGTTTATCTATTCTGAAAAAAATAAAGAAAGTTTTTGATACGTTTAAAGTCTATGCCTAAATATTATAGTCGGTTTAGCGGGTTCCATCTTTTATAAAAATGCGTTGGACTGCCTTTGCTGTAATGGTTATCTATGACAACGGTCGATCTATGCCTGTCGGTCTGTCTATACCAACGGTGACCATTTACAACGAGGTGGCCAGTGCATTCGTTTGTCGAATATCCATACTATTCTATACTTATTATGAAACAAAGACCCCTCATGTATGTGCCTTTTTTTTTCAAAATCTACTGAACGGTTTTTTGTACGGTTTTTACTAAAAGATAGTGCAATACTTTGAGAAGGTTATAGGCAATAGTGCATTACGATTTTACGTCAATTG
>DWPQ01001798.1:0-11573 GCA_018251795.1 Perichares adela | reverse complement strand
CCATTACGCACTCAAATAATTAACAGTGAGGTAAAGATGAACGCCACTGTGCCGATGGCGATGAATCACGTCGAGCGACGTGACTCACAGAATGGAAACGGTCCGTTGGTTTCATTCGTCTAATGTCTATTTTTTGCTGCATTTTTAACCGTTCAACCCTCGGAATTATATCTACATGTTTTATCGGACTGTACTTGCCCCTCTAGTCAATAAACCTTGTACAAACACTCATAAATCTATACCTACCAATATAAATTTTACCTTTCCGAAACTGTAGTAGAAACAAAAATTGACGTGCATAAGTGTATCAGTGATACCTACATTAATAAATGATTTTGAATTTGGAATTTTAATGCAATAGTAACTCTGTTTGTATGTCTGTCTGTTTGTGACGCGATCACGACCAAACCATGGAACCGATTGTGATTAAATATCGTATGAAGATACTTGAAGGTCTTGGGATAAAAATAGGCTAAGCTATTTCCGAGTTTTTTTTGAGGAATTTCATTGTTTTACGATATACATAATAAAAACAATGTTATAGAAAAACATATTGTCAATAAAAAAATACATACACCTTAACATTTTGTTTACATGCATACAAATGCGTTGTAATCACTGTTATCTGTAGACCCATTCATTTCAGCAAATAAAGAAATCTCACATTTGGATTTTATACATTGCATCATTTATATTACCTAAGGTGTCGAGATGTACCAATATTGCACCATCATTTACTTGCGATCCGGGGGCTTATATGCGCCGGATGGATGCAGAAAGTTATTATAACTTCGATAATAACTTTTATCTCTAGTTTCCCGGGAACGTTTCCGTTTCTCGGGATAACTATCCTAGAGATCTGTAATGTAACTTCTTACCTCACCTTCATCCATACAACAGCTCTTAAGGGTCCACTGTTGGACATAGGCCTCCCCTAACTTGCACCGATCTATCCGGTAGGGAGCCTTCTGAATCCAGATACCTACCGTTTTCAGGTCATCAGTCCATCATATTAAACTCATCTTACTTGTCTTATTAATTTGCAAACAAGAGTGTTCTCATAAATTTAGTCCCATTACGACACTTCTTAACCTTCAGCGGATCTATACATTAGTAAGTCGGTTCACTACGGATTCGAGGACTAATACAAGACGTGATTCATAATTATGACAGACGCTTACAAAGCAATATTCCAGCTAGTTAGAAGGGTGGGAACAGCGCGCAAGGTCAAAAGGGCCTTTCGTTTGAGACCGAGTGCTCTAGACTCAGCCGGGCAGTCGTTTACCAGATAACTATGCTGGCCAAGTCACGGTAAAATCCGTTTTTTGATGTAACACGTCTTCTTGCCCCGGATTCTACAAAATAAACGCAAACAGTACGATTCAAATAAGTCGTGATGATCAATTTTGACAGATTTCCTACCCTGTTAAATATTTAAGACCAAAAGTGTTACCATGACACACATCGAATTGCCTCTCAATTCGCAATTAATGAATTGTAACATTTTCGTAGGCAACACTGACAATAATTTAATTACGAAAATAATTATACTGGAATTGTAATATCGTAAAAATTAACTCAATCTGCAGAATTAGGGTCCTGGTTTACACTTATCTCTGTTCTGATACCGTAGAAAAACCTTAGCGATTAGCGTTCACGCTATGCGACATCTTAAAATGTTTGGTAATGACATTCGGTGCGGAATGGCGTTTGACGTAACAACTCTCCCAGTAAATGTCATTAGCATACATTTTAAGATGTCGTATAGCGCGAACGCAAATCGCTCAGATTTTTGTCTAGGCCCTCAGGAATGCTATTCATTTTAATCATTTATAATTGAAATAAAATGTACTAAAAGGAATATTTACGACGTTATATTTTAACGAGTGTACGAATAAAAGGCTTAAGGCATGCTCGCGAGACCCCAGTTAGCGTTATAATTAGGGCCCTTGACGTAATCCGACTTTGATTGGCGCACCCGTAATACAGTGGGCGTTAGTGAAGTAAGTCATGTTTTTACACCAATTTACAATATTTAGACGTACTGATCCCTTCACTGATATATTAATTTTGAGTTACTTTTACTGTAGCACTAGTTTATTAATAAACTAGCTGTGCCCGTGGCTTCGCCCGCGTGGAAAGCTCTCAGTAGGCAAGATTTTTTAACATCAATCGTTATATTTCAGTCAATCGATATAAAATCGTAATGCACTATTGTACTGTACTATTGCACTGTAACTTTCTCAAAGTATTGCAATATCTGTTAGTGAAAACTGTACAAAAATTCGTTCAGTAGATTTTGAGAAAAAGGGACACATACATGAGGGGACTTTGTTTTATAATAAGTATAGATACTCTAGGATTTTTAAGGATCTATCGTAATTTAATTAATAGGAAAATTCTTCTGAAACCACCATGGAGACGTTGAGACCATGGAACCAGTAGCCCATCAGTGTCCTTTTTGTGCTGCTCTTGCATATTAATATATGAGCTTGAAATTTCGTTTTCACAATATTTAAAATTGTTTTTTTCTGTTTTATTTTAAAACAGCAGGCTATGTCCTACCTAGAACACACACAAACAGAGAGACAGAGTTACTTTCACACTTATAATATTAGTATGAATTAAAACGATCCTTGAAGTCGATCATCGTCACAAACACCCTAACTTTTGTTCATAGCGTGTCCATTTAAAGTGTGATAGCATATGCCTATATCTAATCTAGTCCCATGTTAATTCGGGAAACAAAACGTGCGCTCATTTGGTGCAAACAGAATTCGTCATTACTGTCAGCCCCTTAAACTGAGATTATTAGTCATAAGGGTCATTTTACTTCAGCATGACCCAAAACCGCAGAGGGTAAAGTAACTATAGTGGACCCAGTTATCTGCACCTGTGGTTGATCCCCTTAGATTATCGTATCAATATTAAATCAGTGAATATCAGTTGGATTCGACGGGATATTAACTGTATTAAATATATGTAGGGATGAGATGAAACAGTGATAGCCTAGTGGTTTAAACGTTGGTCTCCAGAACGGGAGGTCGTGCATTCGAATCCGGCATGCATAATTATTTTTCTAAGTTATGTGCGTATTAGAAATTAATTATCAAATGCTTTGGTGAAGGATAACATCGTGAGGAAACCGGCATACTTGAGAGGTTCTCTATAATGCTCTCGAAGCTTTGTGAAGTCTTCCAATCACACTTGGCGAGTGTAGACTCTGTTATTGTAAGAAGATACCAGAGCCTAAACTGTATTAATGGCATTTCCACAAAAGTTTCTGTACCTTAAGAGATTTGTTAGCATAAGATTTAATGTTTATTATTATTGTAATTTTAATTCATTATCAGTGTTTCAGGTGGTGAAGTGTACAAAATTGGAGGACGATTTTTACTCGTAATATCCAACAACTTTACCCAAAGAACATAGGTCCGGAAACACCAAAATAATGTTGACCTTCCATACAAAATGCTGATGAAATATTTAGTTTTAGTGTGAGAAGTTCAAAAATGTTTGGCAATTCCGGACCTACGTTCCTTGGGAAAATTTGTTGAATTTTATGAGTAAAACTTGAATTTTGTTCACTTCACCAGCGGACACACTGTTTTGTCACATGGACTCACAACTTTTGTCTGTTTGTTTTTTCCGCGAAATATCTGGAACGACTGGACCAATTCGGAATTTCATTGAAAGATAGCTAATGTACAAGGAGTAACTTAGGCTACTTTTTATTTTAGAATTTCGCTATCGGATTTACGCGGTCAAAACTTTGTGACACTTTGATTTCTACGCGTGCAGAGCCGCGAGCACAGCTAGTCAAATTAAATTTATTAAATGCAAAGGTTAGTTCACCATGTAACAGGTATAACAGATCATGTTGTTACCAGTCCCTTAAAGGGAGATAATGTCTCGAGGTCATTACATCTAAGGCCGTTATGACCGGCCGTAACCAGGAGGGGTGCTCAAGTTTGTAAAGTTGGCCCAGTTCCGCGCACCTGTGGAACGGTTCCCTTTGAATTTAGCTCGTTACCTCACGCAGGCTTACCTTTACCCGTGGTTTCTACATAATTATGTGTCATTGAATATTAAATCGCGAATCTAATCGGTAATCGCCGGAGTGTGAATGTTCCAAGGTATATCGTGTTATCCGTTTTACTTGTTAATAGCCATCAAACAATCAGAGGGACCACTTCATGGTAAGAGATCACCATCGGTCTTTGACGGAATCAGCAAGACGTTGCCGGACAAAGTAGAGCGGAAAATCTGCTTACTATTGGCTTTCCTACACTGCAATCGACAAACGTCGAATTCGTATATTTTTAAACGGTTTTAATTTAGCTTGCCCTGTTTATTTATTTGGGTCAAATCTAGTAATTGAAATTTAACCCTCTTCCTGTGGACCGATTGATCGGAAATTTGTACACAGATTTAGTTCCGATGACAATACAATATAATATAGTCTGTATCGTTGTAAATCCATGATGGCCGCCACTATAAAATGGCAGATTACATATTTTGTCACAACTAGGTACTTCAATATGATTATCAGTACATGATATGAATTAGAAACTAAAAAACTTAAAAATTAAACAAATAAATAAAAAATATTACGTTAAACGGTATTATTAAAATAATAATATTTTTTTTTAATTTGTATTCTATAATTGTAATTTAACTTACCTACCTACATTATTAGCCGTGGCAACCTAGAGTTAACGGAGGTTTACTCAACGGGGGCCCGGGTTTAAATCCTACATCGATCTTTATAAAAAGTTATGTGCACATTACAAATTAATTATCACTTGCTACGGTGATGGTAAGTCGGGAGAAACCCCGTACATAGGGATACTCTCAAATGTTCTCAAAGGTCTGTGTAGTCTGCCAATATTCACTTGGACAGCGCGATGGATAGTATATATAGATAATATAGATATAACCTTCAACCTTCTTGCAAAAGGTGACTCGAGCCAAAACTCGCGACAAATATGAATTCTGATGATCAACCCAAATGAATAGTTTTTCAACAACCTTAGTTAATTTCTGAACTTTATCGAATATAGAGCACTTGCATGTGAGATTTAAAGTTGTAATTGGTTCCGCTAGGTCAGTCGGGGTAATGTTAGTGAACTATGAGGTTGCCGAACTGTGCTTTAAACTTTTATACCAGACGAGCACTACCGGCACAGCTGTTTGTAAGTAAGTATACCACTTGCTTAGTAAGTATCCAATTTTTACAGGGCGTAGGTATAAAACTTTTTACTTTACATTACATTTACATGGTAGAATCAAAAAATTTACGTGCCATCGGTGATACCTAAATGAATAAAGGAATTTGAATTTGAAAATTACTTTTACAGCTTATCGTTATATCCTGTAATATTGACTCATTTTGCCTATTTTAAATAATCTCAAACTGCTGTTGAGATTTGCATTCGTCTCTATCACAAGTAAAATTAATTATCAATGTTTACACACTCTCTTGACACACTAACGAGCCGACGAGCCAAGTAATGGAGCCAACTAGTGGTCACCATCGCCCATGGATTCCTATGATACCAAAATCACTTACACATTGTCGACCAAGAAATTGACTCCGACACAAGTAGCAACCGAAATAGGTAGAAACTTTTCACAATTGACTATAAAGTGAGGGTGTTAATCCAATAGCCATATAGATAAGTTAATTGTACCTAAAGTAAATAGAAATACTGAAAATATTACTACTTGTTAACTGTTATCTAAATGTAAAAAGTTACTAATATAATAATGATTTAAGTACTTAGTACGAAACTATTGTACTTATAAACAAGTCTCATTTATCAAACAATGTATGTGTCAAATCATCAACCGTGTCATGCTCACATTACGCAATCTTTGAACTAATAAAACACCCCAAGAAACAGTTTATTACGAATATAAACTCGCGATTCTCGATCTAAACGTATCACATAAACACTGGAGAAGAGAAGTCATGAGCTCAGCAATAAACCGCTACATTTGAATCGCGATAAGGGAGGGTACTTTGTTAATATTTGAGTGCGCACGTCGGCTCCTAGTGCCCGGGTCATTTATCGTACGACCGCCGCGGCGAGCGGACGTCTTCAGAGTACTGCCGTAAACGTTTATTGCTTCGAAACAAGTCTATAAGGTTACGAGTTAAAGTGGACAATCAGATAAAGGTTATTGCATTGCTTTATGGATTGTCCTGTTGCGCTGAATGTAAAGTCATGTCAGTTGTAAACAAAATATCGTAAATCTTTGCTAAGACTGTGACAGCAGAGAAAAGCTTTACCAGTTATAATCTATTTTTTATTTTATATCTTGACTAGCAGTCCTTGCAAACGTTTTTTTACCATATAAATTATTTTAGTGACAAATTGGGGGTTGGTGATGAAAGGGTAAAAATTAAGGGATGTATGTATTTTTTAATACCACATCATTAAAAAAAATAATGAAAATTACCCAAAAAATTAAAATAAATGTGTTTCCGGTGGACAACCCTTATCACTAAGGGGTATGAAAAATTGTTTACTACCTATTCTCAGATCTACCGAATGTACCTATGAAATTTCATAATAATCAGTGAACCCGTTTCGGAGGAGTATGTCAACTAACACTGTGACACAAGAATTTTATATATATAGAAGATATATGTAACGTAGAAATCATACAAATAAAATAATTTTATTCGTATAAGCCGCACCATACTCAATCATTGTAAAATTGACCACTAAACACGTTCGATGCTCTCGATTATAATTGCTCAGGAGTATAATTAATAACTTTATCAGGAACAGTGTACCGATCGCATCGTTACGGGGATTAACCTAAACCTATCATTATAGGTGATTTAATTAACACGAAGGATTCAGTGTGCGATAGTTATCGTCGAAGTTGGGATAATGATGTCGATACAATTTAATTGTATTGTTTTATAGTGTGTAAGGTGGATTTTAATTAAATTTAAAGTGATTTTGTGGTGTGCAGATTTGGCCTAGTAATTTGAACGTTGGCTTCACGAACGGATATTATGTAGGATCAGCAATATTTGAGTATCAATTACCTTATCCTTAAATAAATTAATACAATTCAAATACTCCTTATCACGAAATACAAAATAAATCAGCAATTATTACGTTCATGTATATGAAAGGCCATATCGTTGGTAACAATTAATTAAATTACATTGCGAGTGTCGTATATAATTTTAAAACTACGTGTTCTAACTTAGGTATCATGTTTGCGCGTCCAATTGTTAATTTCCTCGAAATTTAATTAATTAAAGTTAGCATAGTTAAATATCCTAACGTGTGGGCTTGAACAAACGCTAGTACGTGACTTCACGTCTTAAAAGTATGTCAGCCCTAATAGCCGAGACCTAGGCATACGATCTTGAACTTACCAGGGAAAGGTCAATAGCCGAGTATCGCGGTAATGTTGGTTTATGGCATGACGTCACGATTTTTCATACTTTTTATTATTTGTACCTACGTACGATATACTAGCTGCACACGCATGCTTTGCTTAGCGTTATAGCTGGTGTCTAAAACTATATATATAAAATTCTCGTGTCACAGTGTTAGTTGCCATACTCCTTCGAAACTGCTTGAACGATTTTTATGAAATTTTGTACTTATATTCCGTAGGTCTGAGAATAGGCTGTAAACTAATTTTTATAGCTTTTATATGCTTAAATTATCGTTCTAGTTGACTTGAGTAATTCAAAATAATTTGAATAATCGAATTAAATTAGTCATGGAGCTACGTTACTTTACTTATTTTTTCTATCTCCGAAATATTTATAATCCGAATAATATGTTCAATCAAGTCATCCAAGTTATGTTGGTCAATAGCCAATGGTTTCATTGATTTCGATTTGATAAGATCCACTTCAAAGAGGTACTTCAAAGATAGGACGGACATGTTTTCAAAGCTGATGTACTAACCAGTCATTTAGTTCTGCTTCACTAAGGGCCACGCTCTTTACTTCCGTGCGAAAGAGCCTCGCATTAAGAGTATCGTCTATTAGAGCAATTTTAATTTTAGTAAGAACGAAAAAAAACTATGATATTGTTTACTATCGACTATTTTGCCGCCCAGTGTAACTACAAGGATTTTCGAAATCAGTACGTCGTGCTTGCGGAATTATGAGTCCCGGGTTTAATTCCGCCAGCGTATACCTTTATGTTAATTATCACATTAATTAATTACAAAAAATATTCATTAAGTCAATACAAAAAATATTAAGTCAACTTTTTCTTTTTAGCGAAAGCGCTTGACACGCACGTATTTACACTTTACGGAAACTCTTTATATTTTTTTTTCTTACGCTAATAACTCTTTAGCTAATCTACTAGTATATTTATGTAATACATGCCTTTTTTTTTCATTAAATTTTGCATTTCATTTCATTATAGTCCTAAAAGGTGGAGCATGAATCGTATTTTTACATTCGAATAACTCCAGTCTCGCTCCGGGATGTGTTAATTTGTGATGTACTTTGTTTTTTAAAATATTTTTGAAGTAAAACCTATTTTTGGAAAACCTATTATGGGTTCGCGTCATCAACATGCTATTAATGTACATTCATCTTATTGTTCAGTGTCTATTAGTGAGGTTGTATGTGTGTGTTGAACGCTTCTTGGATGGGAAAAAAAATATTTTTCGAGTCAGCTATATGTACTTTAAAATAAAGTTTTAAGCAGCAATCCTTTTAACTGCCTCCTTTACAATTTTTATTATAACCTATTTAAATAATTATAAAGGAAACCTCATCGAAACACTAACACATTTAAACTCTACTTGGACTTAAAATTTCGTCTCTCGTGGAAGTAGCGTCTTATGTTCGATGAAAGCCGAAAAAGGAAGCAAATCCGGTGGAAAATTCCACGATTCAAAGTCCCAATCTTCGGCTACGTACGCGATGCAGAAAATTGAAAGGGTTTTTTGATTTTATCAACATCGTATACATATATTAACCTCTACTCCCAGTTTCATTATTCGATAGTCATTTGTGATCAGAAATGCACATAACAGTTTTCATGTTATGTATTTTAAAAAAAATTGAGATTGTGTGGTGGTTGAAAGTCGACCATAAGTCATTAAAAAATTGTTAGAACGTAATCTTGAGACCTCTATTCTCAGATAATAATAGAACTTCATTTATGTCCATACAGATCCAACATGATGATAAATTCAAAATTGTATCATTGCATCTGGAAAATAATAATAATATAAAATATATCTTTAAAATAATTGTGACGATTAAGTTAAAAAAAAAAAAAATTTTTTTTAGTATTGTTGTTGCGAGATTGGATACGGCGTAGATCGTAGAGCGTAGCAATATTTTTCCGTTATGTAGACCGAAGTACGCTCAATTTGTGATTTTGTCGCATATTCACGGTCATCATCTTCAGCAGATGAAACCTAACTAGATCGATATAGCACCCCAGAATACCAAACTTCATGGAAATAGTTGGAGCCGTTTCCGACATTACGATTATAATTAAATTCTGTCGCTTTTTCGTTTTATCGAATTTCAAATCACGAATCGCTGCTTTTCCGGGCAGGGCTAAATCTTCCGGGCCCACTAGTTTCATTATAATGCGTTATAATACCAATGGCGATCAAAGACATTCACATTGACACAAAAAGTTCTATAAAGCAACTACCTTGATTGTAGAATTTTTATCACAACAATTTCAACAAAAATATTTGCACGAATAAATGCGGTAATTAAATATGACTTCGCTCTTAAACGTCAGAAGAGCGGATTCAGCTTTAAAATGAGAATAAATTCAACCAATTTTCTTCTTCAGCCGTCATGACATTTATTTCTCTTTTTACCTACCCATTTCTAACTTTAAATGGCTATTTGTTGCTGGTATTAGTGCTCGGTATTTTTTTTGGTAAATCGTGTTTTTTGGAATTTTTATTTAGAAGTTTATTATTTTTATATACGTACCTATGTCTCTTCTTCTGTTATGTATAGTCTGTTGTAGTGTAGATATTTTGAGTGAATAAATGTTTCATCTCTTCTTCCAAAATAGATACAAATTATGGACAATGGTGGCAAATTTACCTTCGTATTGTAACTACATATAAGATATAGAAAATATTATTGGGACCTTTATCAACGCAATTGTAACTATATGTGTATTGAACCAGTAGTAACCAAGCTCATTGATGCATCAGTGTAGAGTCAATCAGGCGTCCCCGGCGAGACTTATGTCAACACATGTTCGTGTGTTGTATGTAGTACCACACAAAGCCGGACCATACACGTGTTTTGCGACTAAACCCCAACACGAGAACAGGACTTCGTTCATCCTCGTAAATACTATACAATACATACTATACATCGTATACCATAGCAAGTAATCTATAAATATACTAGCTGACCCCGCAGAAGTCTTTTTGCAATATACATTATTTGAAGTAAATATTTTGGTATTAAAAATTATGACCCTGCAGAAGTTGTTTTGCAATATCAATTTTATTATTTGAAGTAAATATTTTGGTATTAAAAATTAATAACTGCTGTCTACTAAATGTATATCTATGTATACACGATACATATACCAAAACAACAGTTTTTAATGTTTGTCTGTCTGTCTGTTTGCTCCGGCTAATCTCTGGAACAGCTAACCGATTTTGACGGGACATTCACTGGACGATAGCTAATGTAATAAGTAGTAACTTAGGCTACTTTTTATCTTAGAAATCCCGCGGGATTCGGATTTACGCGGGAAAAACTTTGCGACGCATTGATTTCCACGCGGTCAAGGCCTGGACCGATGTTGATAAAATCATGTCTGTATATTATCCTGGTTAGTTTGAGAACACAATTAGACCCGGTAGGTGGCAGGACTACGTCTGCCGTGTCAGATAGTAAACATATCCTATCTAAAATATTATTTCACGTATTATGATTTAGAAATATCTTGATGTATCGAAAGTATGTATCAAATAAGGGATCCATTTGGGTTCGTTGAAATATATTTATAGCTCAATAACACATCTGGGTCGCCCTGACAACTAGTATCCGGGCACGTCAATTTTATTGGCATTTGTTCCGTAATAGATCTTCTATGGGGCTGTTTATGAGCTCGCGAGGAAATTCTGTCCCACTTTATAGGTAGTGACCATAGAATACGTAATAGTTAGAAGTGGCTTTAATAGTCGAAGCAAACATATTATAGATATGTGGTATTACTAATATACGGGTACTTACGATATAAATATTTGCTTCCCGATATTTCGACCCAGTTACATGGATCGTGGTCACGGTTCAACTGCAGTAGCACGGAAAAACTATGTAATGTATGTATGTAACTGGGTCGAAATATCGGCAAACAAATAAATATATCGTGAATACTATAATACTGATAATGTGTATAGTCCGCGATAATACCAGTATAAAATCATGTTTTAAGTGTATATTACGTCAATAGCCACGAGCAGATAGGCCACCTGATGGACACTAACACCTATGGACGTTGGCAGCACCAGAGTCAGCCCCAACGCGTTATTGGCACAAAGGGAATTGTCTATTAGTAAAATGTTACTAT
>DWPQ01001797.1:0-11574 GCA_018251795.1 Perichares adela | reverse complement strand
CTAACATTAATAACCATTTTTGTACGGTCGTGCCGACATCTAGTTAATACGTAGAGTGTGGTAACTCCTTAATCTCACAAATTAAATTTACAGGAGACTAAGCCTCATTATATTAATACGTAAATCGGACTATTCATTTTGGTTAAAATTGTCATAAAAATTACCATCATGTACGTTTTTTATGTTTAAATTAACCACAATAGTTATTATTATATACGCCTTTTGTGTACGTTAAATGATGTTTGTTATACTTATTTCATTAAGTATATTATATTATATTGTATTATAATACTTTCACTAGGGAATTAGTGATATTCCAGAATTACTGTGACGGACTGAATCAAAGGATATTAACAGTTTATTTAATGTCAAATGATATTATTCTAGTAACAATTAGTGGTAACTATAAAAGTAAATATTTTGTGATAAAAGATTCAAAGGTTTAGATAAATAAACCACTTAGTCTCACCATAACTCTGCGGGAGCACCTGTCTGAGAGCTTGTAAACAGATTCAGAAACGGAAAGGAAGACACCCCTTACATATATAAGTATAATAATTTAATGAAAACTTTTTTCGTTAGTCCATAGATAATATTTTGAGCCACACTTTATTCTAAGCAAACACTTTCCATCACAGCGTCATTAATTTCATATTTTAAAATTATTTTTATAATCTACATTTACAACAATGACAAAATGACGAACATACGACTTTCATATATTATTTGTATTACTATTTAAGTGTAAGTAATATTGCTTTTATATTATTTAGGTGCTCTTCGTTCTAAATATGATAACATCCTAACAAAATTAAAATATATAAAACAAAGTATTATGGTATGAACGTAAAATGATGAAGGAATTGTTGTCTTACGAATAACGAGTTTATAGATTAACCCGATCCATGTGAAACAAGAAATGCTTGTATTATTCCTTACTAACATTTGTGAAGTCGATACTTAGATATTGAATGTAAATTATATAACCTTTGACCTAATTAACAATAAAACAAAATGTAACGGATGATTTATTCTGTCTAGAAGTATTTTGTAACAGTATAACAAACAGTTTTAATAATTACAATAACTATATAACTGTAATTAATCTAGCCCTTCGAACAAACTAAGTTGGGCGACGAAGCTTTCTATCCCTACAAGCGACTGCACTGTGAACGGCTGTGAACGAAACATCTAGAGTGAAACCCATACAAGAGCGACTACAGATACATTAAATACAAATAAAAACATTCACACAGATAAACGAATTCAAGTAATCGTTTAAGAGTTAAGTTTAGAAAATCAGTCTCCATGAACAGGCCATTTTTTCATAATTTAAAGTTACATTATTTTACAGTTGACGAGCCTTAAGCGATGATAATGGATGAAATACGTGAACTTTCAATTTATTCAGGTGGTTCCAACCAACGGTGAGTGACACCACTAATTATATTATATTCACGTTGTTTTTATTATTTATGGAATTGGAAAATTTAATTATAAACATCAACCGAACAGTTTAATATCCTAACGTATGTAGTTATAATTAAATATCGACGTGTGTGTGTATGTTATCATATTGTATTGCATTTGTATGTGTTACGGAAGTGAATTGTATAATATAGAGTAAATAGAGATATATTTTCAAATATCGGCAAATTTCTTGTACTATGTGAATAGACATTTCAGTTGCAATAAGGTAACCTGCTGTATTTTCACTGCTGACTGTTTATTCGATAATTAGTCAATATTTTAAAAACACTTCTCATAAAATATATTCAGCGTGTAGCAAGTAAAATTATATACATATAATATATATATTGGGCATAACAGGAAAATACTATACAAATATACGTAGGTAAAATTTTAAAATACCCACTGAAATAAGGAATTGAAATAAATAAACGCCACTGCAATAGACGGCCTATAGCAGGGGGTTTACCTAAAACGTCAGTCTTAACAAAGTTGAAATAACGGTTTGTGATATATATCATTTTTGTAAAGTAATTATTTTGTGTCAAGGAATGTGATGGAATGACAGATAAAACGTGATGTTTATGTAGGAAATATAAAGTAGCGGTAAATTAAATAATACTGTGTGTCCGACAAAAATTGACAATTGATAATTTTAAATTCATATTTTAAAATTTACGAACTGAACCTTGCACTGTTTTAAAAATGTTTCGCTTGATTAGCTCTAAGAACTAAATAAAATATAAATAGTTTACTTAACACAAATTTTATTTAGTTTCCTGCAACGTACACGAACACTTAAAGTGTAAGTATAGTATAGTATACTACTTGGTTTTCTAAAGATAATTTTTCATAATTTTCGATTTATATTATTATACAGAATTTTTAAAACTTTAATACTTTTAATGGACAGAGATAATTCCTTTAACTAAAGTGCGCGTTCAATATTAATGATATTTTAATTTAAGTTTACATGTTTTATGGTAGAATGACGAATGAAGGGGTAAGATAGTCGATAATCGAGTAGCCATAGGATTTAACAGTAAGCTATATTTGCAGACATCTATACTATTGGTGCGTCAATAAGATATTACATTAGTGTGGTATAGTGGGTACCCACACTCGCATGTAACTCGTGCCGTCGTCCGTACGGGACACGATACTTTATAATAATTGTGCATTTGGTATACCGATTTTTTTTGGGCCTTTCGTTTTATTTTTTAACTTACGAGCTAACAATTTACAAGTCTTTTTGCATGTACACAAAAACGAAAATCTCTCGCCTCTCAGTATTTACACCAAACAATATTATGCCGTATGTATTTACAAAGTAGCAAAAAGTGCACAAAAGACAATTCACAAAATATGCATTTGAGCAATACGTTAAAAAATATTTACAAAAACGTTTTTACAATAGACAATAGTATAAAAGGAAATGATATTTAGCGGAGTACAGAAAGTTATAAGTTGACCGTACGTAAGGACTGCGCGCGGTTAGCCGGTTACACGGTTACACTGTGACAACTCAACGATTGTAGTTAAAGTGCTCTACGATACTCTAAACCTACTTATTGTAAACTGGTTTCTATGAAAAGTTATTGCTATCAGAATTCCTTACAAGTTTAAGCCATTAATAACTAGTAGTTCGACACATCAAAATGGAACTGAAGGGAAAATAATTCTCTACGTCTTTAATTAATTTACATTTTGTCTAAATCTACGAATATCAATAACTACACTTCAATATTACCTATGTTACGATGTATCACATTATATTAGAATTTTGTATACATAAATGTCATCAAATTGTCGATACGCGGGTATGTTTCATTGTGTGCCTACATAACTGCAGCGTCATGTATAAAAACCTTATATTTTGTGAAACAACACGTTTTTTTAATATCTTGCAAACACATGTTGTTGTATTAAAAACAAATCTAGAAACAGAGGTGATTTGACATGCTACAACTAAATTAATACGCGGTTCCATATTTAGAGATACAATTGTTGATGTACCAGTAATTAAAAAGTACTAACAGTGATCTAGTCGGAGATGTCTTGTCCGGAGACAGCGTTCAATGTTCTCATTTCTTCATTCAAAAAGGACTTGTCGTACCGTCTCTGCCGCGTGATTTTGGGTCTCGCCGCGCTGAGCAACGGCGCCGATATCGCGTGGCCTGCCATCCGACTCATTTCCTTGCGCCCTTGAAGCAGTGGAGAGGTCACGCTCGAAGACTCGTCTCCTTCGTCGTCGGATAACGCCGGGAAGCTTTCTTTCATTTTCAGACTCCGCTCTAGACGTCGAAGGAATCTGGAGTGAGCAAATTTGAAAAAGTCAACTACACTTAAGAGAACATAAAAAGCAGAACTAAGCCAATGGTTCCGGGGCAGGCAAGAGTTGATCCACTACGGGGGACTACTTGGGAAATGAGCGAAGAAGAGAAGAAGTACCGAGAGGAACAAAATCAACGAAGATCATACATATAAGAGGTAAGATTATTGTCATGCTTAATATAACTAACCATGCCTTAAGATGAGGAAATATTGAAATATAGACACACGTGCGAGTATTTGTTTTGCACATCCTACTTTACAACTGGTAAACCTACAATACCAAATTTTTCTTGACTCTACAATATCTAATTCAAGTCTAATATAATTTATGAATATAATTTACAGGTTTTTTCTTGAAACTCAGGATGGAAACGAAACAGAATTTAATGCATACCTACTAATAAAAAACAATAACTTCAGTAATCTGTGAATAGGGACTACTTCCACTTTTACGTTATTTTCAGTCTCTTCTATAATTTTTTAAGTTCCGATAATGACTATTAGTAGTTAGACTACTAACTTAATTCCTTATCCTTAATCTAGTCTTACAAGAACGTTTAACTCACCTTATTTGGTTACTGATGGTCCTTAGTTTATTAACTTTTGTAGGTTTACGTGAATCCTCCGTCAGATCCAGACTAGACGACACTTTCGACGACGTATCCTAGAAAAGTAAACTTATTAAAATATCAAGTAATGTTTATAATATTATCATCTGTCGTTGAACGATGAAACGTGTTATGTTTCTTTTAAAAATCACGTTTTACCCAAATGATTTAGGTAAGTATAAATGAAATTAGATTACTTTTATTCTGAGAGCTGATTTAAATAATGATAAGGTTAAACATATTGCATTGTCTAACGATATATTTTACTTTATAAATCAAGCCCCAATTCAGGGCCCTGAGGAAAGGTTACAATTAAAATAGAATTGACTATAAAATTAAATTGGGAAATGGCGACGAATATTGTTAGACGATACAATTACAGCAAGAGTAGATGGTGAATCACCTCTGAGCTTCGGCACTTTTGCCTCCTCAGCGGTTTCTTCAAGCGCATCGGCTCAGGCTGAAAACAAACGTGGCCCCAAAAAATAATGACAAGCCGACGGACATCAATCAAATTTAAAACAAAAAATAATGCATTTCGTTATGGTTTTAATTTTACCCATCTCCATTCTGCCACTCCAATGTTGCTGGGATATAAACAATTACGCATAAATACAGTGCAATCAAATTTAAACATTTTAATTATGTTGTTTTATTTAAAGGTAATTTTAAATTGATTTTTAAATAAAAGTTTAAAGAATCTAAGAGATAAATAAAGATACATACGTGCTGAGGAACCAGGCAATTATGCTTTGCATCAAAAATATAGAAGTGCCGTTAAAAAGCAAATGACTATTCATTAGTACAATAGAAGTAACCTGCATCTCCATGTCTGGTAGCCGAAACTCCCTCGCAGAAGCTACAGATGCTACTGATGCGTTTGAGACAGAGTCTTCGGATGATGAAGAGGAAGCCAAAGCAGGAGCTTGAGATCTAGACCGTCGTCTTCCAACCTTACGACCACGGTTGCAGCATGGAACCTGAAATATTATAATGTCTGATGTACGACTTTAAGACTATGTTTTCCCTCAGAAATTGAGAGAACTTCATTCCAAATTACAAAAATGGTTTTATTTAAAGGTGTCAATTCTAACTTACCTCTAGCAAATTGTGCATTGAATGAGGCATGTGCGGTAAGGTCGACTTAGCTGTACCAGTAACCTCATGAGATGCCGTCCTGTTCGTCCTTCTGTCTCTTCTTCTGCCTGCTTTTCTGTGCGTATTGTTACCTGCTTTGCAGTTTACCCCCTTCACACATTCTGAGCTCGGGAAATCGTACAAACCGTCAGAGTCTGTAAACGGCAACTGGCGTCCATAAAATTGTGGCGAAAATCTTCCCATTCCAGTTTTATCACTTAATGGACTCTCACTTCTCGAACTAACGGGGCTTAAGGGTCGACTGCAGTCTGAGAGCAACGTTGGAGGCTTCAAACAAACCTTCTCGTCGAGTCCTCGCTCTACGCTTATGCATTTTACAATAGAACACTTAGTTACTCCGATTGGTGAACATAAAGTAGTTTGTGGAATATCTAAAGTTTCCTTTAAAGCTACTAACGTTTCTAACTCTTTTGCGCTGGAAGGTACGTCATCTACTCTTTCATCTGTACCTATACCTTCGTCATTTGATTCTAGTAAGGGATCATCAGACAAGGTCTCTGAATCTGATCTTCCACGTCTTCTTTCGTTTCCATCATTGTTTGAAGCTGCGGGACTGGAATTGGTTTTCATTAATGGTCTTCGTCGAGACTGAAAACATGATGGACCACCTCCAGAGCCTGGATCCTCCATTTCAGATGGGCAAAGTGGATTGCTCGAACCACATCTTGAGGGTCCCGGACTTGCCATTGAACTATATCCTGATGATGAGAGATTGGATTCGGACGGCGCTCTTTCCCCTCTTGCTGACATTGAAAATGGACTTAAATAACACATATTGCCGGTAGGTGGCGGAGGTCTCGGCGACATCGGTTCATCAGATTCTTCACTGGCATTATATGTCACAGTAATCAAAGGAGGCGGTTGGAATTCCAAGTGAGGCGGTGTTCGTCTAGGAGGTGGAGAACCCGGCGAAGGCCGCTCTATGGTGAGAACGGGAACACGTAAGCCAGGTGGAGCAGGTGATGGAGACGACATTTCACGCTCTGAATCTTGACTGTGAGTGAAACTGGGACTAGGGGAGTCCGTTACATGGGTGGACGGGGTTGGCGTATCCGAGCATATCACTGGTTGTCTTAGCTAGAAAAAAACACGTCAAAGTTACACAATATAAACAGATTTTCCCTTTACTGTACATATTATTTACATTTTAAACATGTCAAAAGAACAGTAAAGGAAACTTACTTTCAGTCTCAATCCGGAAGTTGGTCTCTCCAACCTTCCTTCAGGTCTTATTTCATCGAATTCATCTTCACTTGGCGAAACGCATGTGGTTGTAGATTCGCTTTTTATATCTGATTCTATCTTAGATGAAGCTCGAGGCATCCTTGGGGATGGTAACGGAGTGGGCAATGGTGTAGGCAAAGGGGTCGGGAGCGGCGTTGGCAGCTCTCGTATTGGAGATAGACATTTGTTGATACTGCTTGGGACTTCCAGCAGAATTGAAGGTGGATGAAGGAGGTTTCCACCAGATGAAGATGACTTGTGTGCACTGAGTGGGTCTACGACCTGAAAGGTGATTTTTTCTTTTATTATTAAAGACTCAAGGCAGGAGAGTAAATTGATACAAATACGGCTTTTCACTTATATCATATTTTTTCAATTCACTGACCTGTATTTCAATGGTGTTGTGTGGTCGTGAGACTGGCGAATCCGGCGCTAGAGAAGGTATATGGGAAGAGGCTATTGATAAATCATCGGCGTCTGCCGTGTCGTCTTGCGGTGACGATGCTGATGGCGTACTTGAAGCTGACAACCCAGCAGAAGACGCTCGAGACGCTAATGCTGCTGACGATGATGAGAAGTTTCGAAACATGGCCAAGATGGAATCTGCACTCGAGATTTTTGGGGTTCTGAAAAGCGAAATGTCGAATTTGTATCCCAAACAGTGGCAATACCAATAAAAAAGGGGAATAAGACAATTACCTAGAATATTTCTTCAAAGCTGCGTGTGCAATAGTGAAGTCGAGACTGGACATCGAGTCACTGCCTTGATTGCTCGAAGTGCTGTGCGGAGATCTGACTTCAACCCCAGGTGAAGGAGGCGTACTAGATGCTTTAGCTTTCATCGATCTATCTGCTATCACCGCCATTGGTATAGCAATAGTATTCACCATGTCAACATCAGAACTAGAGCTCATTTCAGCCGATACCTTGTTCAACAGTCTCGCAAAAGTAACCTTTTTCTCTAATTTAGGATCAGATATGTGTCTCATTGACGGCGATGTCGACGGAGACGATCCCTCGCTAGCGAAGGATGTATCCTTAGTTTCAACACCATATTCCATAAACGCAGGAGCACTCTCTACGGTGCTTAATGTTCTCTTTTCAGACATCTGTATGAGTTCTCCCATTGTGATTTTCTTTGTATGATCGTTGGCTGGCGCTGGGCTTATTAATTGCTGCAGTATTTGTTTTTTCTCCGCCGCGTTTTTTTTGGTCGGTGTAGAGTTGTTGCGTTTTTTCCGTGGCGAGGGTGTCCCTGTGCGGAAAAAGTTAAATTAACCAATTGTAGATCACTACAACTATATCTAACTAAAGCCACAGTATACAACATCAATTTTAAACAACAAGACTAAACATTTTTATAAAATAACAACAGAAACTGTATTTAGTAGTTGCTAAAAGATCACCATCATGCTACTTATAACAAAAAGGTTTGTGCATCTAATGGAAGCCAATTGTTTAGGAGGTGCCGGTTTGCAACAAACTTGTGTTACGTTCCACGTGCCAATTTCAAATTGTACACAACGTGTATAGTGTTTCGTTGTTGTTTCTGTATGTGTGCGAAGTACAGTTGCTAGAGATGTCGATCTATCAATTATATACGCATTGATTTAACAAAGTATTTAGATATTCGGTATAAGTAGCAATAAAGAAGGCTCTGGTCTAACTATACATTGATCTTGTACATTAGAGGACAATGTTATGCATATTTTTTAAAAGATCACGGTAACTAGCTTTAAACAACTTGAAAAGTGATTACTCCAAGTCGATGTTAATGTTTAAATGTAAATATTTACATCAGAACAGTGTCCCAAAGCATGCTTAAGCGACAAACACGGGATTATATCAAACCAGATCTTGTTTTGTCAATAACAATTACGTTCCAAACTAGAGTTTAGTAATATACATTGACAATAAAAAATTTAGAGATGAAAAATATGTTATTGACAAAACAAAATGTGGGAGAAAATTTGGACGATCTACAAAGGTGCTAACGAAGGAAGGGAGCGTCTACAATAGAGATGCTTTGTGTAAATGCAAAGTCAGAGGTGCACACATCGAGAGATCTCATCGATAGGCAGCGAGACCGAATTATGTTAGCATTCCACATCAAGTGTCATTCACGTAGCGGGGCACATCCAACACAACGTACTCCGGGCGACCGCGCGCTCCGCATTGGTTGATCATGTATACGGAAGGAATGGTGGTTGTGATCATTAGATAATTGTATATAATGACAATAATACTATGCAAAGTAACATAATAATTGTAAACAGATTACATTTCATTTGAAAATAGATTTGACTATGTGTTACGAAACCAATATAGTACTTATTGACACTACGAATAACAGGCAGTATAGTAATTTCATAAACAGTTCACGGAATGACATGAATTTACGTCATCAACATGGTGGAAATATCTATGAGAATAACTTTAAAAGGATTGGGGTTGCATATAGGCATAACAGTTAATTTGAATAAACATAGATAACGATATACAGTAGATAGAAAGATGTTGCATGATGATGAATCATGAGCATTTGATCATTGATAGTGATCAATGTAATCCCTGTGTGTTGATAGCAAATATATGAATTTATGATATGTATCATAAGTTTCGAGATAATAATAATTTGTTTTTTCGATTTTCCCAATAATAAAACTTCGGCCAATTGTTATATATGTTATCACTCAGTATAGTCAGCATTAGCATTTATCAAGACTGACTGTAGACATTTATTAATTCATTTATTAATTTCAATTGTCACTTTTAATAAATAGAGTACCACGAGTCACACTGGGACTGATGTCTGTGAATTCAACAGTTCAGTGATCAAGTACCTAAGTCAGAGGAAATGTTTCAATAGATACGGACCAACTAACCTCACTACCTCTAAATAATTATAAAAATGGAATTCGAGTAAAATTCTACTTAACCGTTCAAATTCGTCCTTTGCTTATAGGCGTTCTTTGCTTATTGATATGGCGTCTTACATATCTAGCTATTAATTATGTTAGGAGTGTCAGCTTTCACTTCAGGCGGTCATTCGGACTGTACCAGGCTTTCATATAATTTGGAACATCGCGTCTAGAGCTCACTCAACGTTAGATATTGGTTTTTATAAAGAATATTTAAACAGAAATTTGCGTACAATGAAATTAAGAACTTGTATCGGCTTTCTTAACTGCCAACAGTTATCCAAAAGATTAGAGCGAAAAAAATCTTTGTATAAACGAACCAAAGATGTAAAATGGATGAAGGTCGATGAGAAATGGGTTAAATGCGTTATGAGAGGGCGTGCGGAGAGCGCGGGTCGGGCAAGCGCTCCACTCCTTACGTCCGGGCGGCGGCTTTAACAGATCGTCCAAACTAAACGTGCGCGCGGCTCGCGGACGCGCGAGCCCCGACACGGACGGCTTGCGGATACCCAGCCGCGTCAGCAGCGTGCGATGCGGCTCGCCGGCCGCGCGCGCCGTCGCTGTGGACAAACGCCGCGTCACTACCGCCGCGTTATTACCGCCGCGTCACTACCGCCGATAGTAGCGAAGTAGACGATAGACGTACGACCTTCGATAGTATACCGTGGTGTGTCACATGAAGAAGTTTCTGATGACACGTTGTTATTTTGAATCAATTAATATTTTGTAAGTAATTCATAATGGTTTTAATTGTACTAGAATATTGCATTATTGGTAAAATAGTTTCGACTTGATGAGAAAGAAATCGACCCTTTCCGAACTAGTGAAGTTTTCACAATCCTGTATGTAACAAAATAATTAAGTAATGTTTTTATAGCTTATTTTATGGTATATCTTTAGGCAAGATCTAACTACAGCTAAGTTTTATTATAGCTACATATCACTGCTAATATCAAAATATTGTTAATTTGTCAAATTAATGGACATGATGATAACATGCTCGACGGTTTCTCGTACGTCTATCAACCACTTAACGCTGCGTTATAAACGCCGCGTAACGAAAGCCCGCCTTCGACTGCGAGCGGGGCGGTTTCTGTACGGAATCAGTTCGAATGTCTTATATTTATAAACTTTATTGGATTCGAAAAAATACACTAAAACTTGCTTCCACCAACAAAGAGGAGCGGGTTCTATATCACACAAATATAGGATTGGAATGACAATGACTGCCCATGAGATCGTTCAAGTACTTGTCATCAATAAAGTTTCAATTTACCAGCCTGTCGATGTCCATTAAAATAAAAATGTCAATAAAACAAAAATAATACGCAAACAATTTCGTTCACTTCCCCTCTCCCCGCTCAGCTCCGCTCGCAGTGAAAGGCAAATGATAGAACTCCTTGTTAATGGAAGGCAGAACCTACAAGTGTTGGTCAAGTATCAAACCGCTCAGTGGTGTCGGTTACCCATGTGGAAGGCGGGCTTACCGCCGCGGGAAACGCCGGCGCGCCGCTAGCGCTCCGCCTGCGGCACCGCGGCGTACCGCTGCCGCCCGCCGCGCGACGCTAGCCCCAGATTGCCGGCACATCAGTTAGCCTCGTTACTCAACAAAGCGGAGGAGAGCGGAGGAAACATTTCGTCAATTGCCAATATACATATGTCTATTTCATTGTAACGTTTAGCTTTAGGTATTTCAACGAAATAGAGAGGAATTTACGGGGACGTAGGGACGAACAAAATATAGCTCGTTTGCGACAACACCAAGTCATCTGCCAAAAGTTCTTGCAATAATTATTAATACTAGAGATCGCCCAGTGGTCGAAATTCGACCATAATAAATTTAAATCATAAGTTATTTA
>DWPQ01001796.1:0-11580 GCA_018251795.1 Perichares adela | reverse complement strand
GACCCTTACAATATACCAAAATGCCGTCATGGAAAACGTGAAGAGAATGAGGTAAATCAAAGATTTAAAGATAGATATTACAGGATATGCCACCAAGCATTCTTTCTTAAAATTATTGATGTTTAAATTTAGTCACTGCAACACAAGAATATTTTGCTACAATTTCAACTTTTGCTCTAAAACTGTGAAGTAATCGCAATTAAAACTCAGTCTGTAATCTTCACGTCTTATGATTGATGTACTAGCATAAGCTTTTTAGCCATGACAATCTACTACTAGATTTGAGTACCTACTTTACAGACATACTCCACGCACCTTAATATTCTGTTGCGGTGACAACCCTAAAACCAAATATTCTTATCCCACCCAAGGGCCATCGAAACGACTTAACATAATCAAAAACCAGTACTACCGAAGCGCTTATGAAATTTTATCAATAGCGGCACCCAATTTGCTTCGCGCTTTGCTTGATCACTCTGAATTGATATAAACTGTTGGGATTTTAGCCCACTGTTAAGTCACTACCGACCCAATATTAGCAGGGCCTTATATTTGACGAGAATTGCCTTTGACAATTGCTTCAGTGTATAATAATAAAGCATTTTATTAATTATACAGTTTTACTTCACAGGCGTTTTTAACGGAACAGACACAGAAGCTTCTAGAGCATTGAATAATGTTTGCGCACACACACGAAAACTAGATGTTACTAACGCCGAAAGCGTTACTGAGTTCAAGAATTATGTTATCAATATTTTAAAAGAAAACCCTAACTACGGTGAGTAAAAAATAAATATATATGGAGGTGTTAGTGTCTGCTATCACATTAGTGCTATTAGTTTAATGATATTATAGAACTAATGCGCTCGACTAATTAAAGTGTACATTGACCGTTATAAATAATTCAATGAAACCAAAATGTGTTGAGTTTTCAACCACCACAGTAACGAGGAAGACCGCAGCGGTAACAAGTTTGTTCATATTCACTGTGCTCGACGGACCATAAAATATTGATAATGATTTAATTCGATACCTATGGACATATTATTTTTACAACTAGAAAAATTTAAGTATCTGAAGCCATATGTAATTATACATATCATTTTGTTATTATATGTTTTTGCTCCCCTGTAGAACTGCACGCAGTGGTAAACAACGCCGGAGTGATGACTGTCGGAGAATACGAATGGTTAACTCCACAGATAGTAGAAAACACGATAAATGTCAATTTACTTGGCTCTATGAGAGTCGTATCAGCGTTTTTACCAGAGCTCCGAAAATCTGCATTAAGCGTAAGTAACTGTAATAGGTGCAAATAGTAGCTGTAGCTAGTACTAAATTATATGAAACGAATTCAGTCGAGTTGCAATCAATCAAACTGCAAAATAAAATTGCACAAAATACGTGAAATAAATTAGCACCGCCTAATATTTCAACGTGTATTTATCAGCCGCACCACAGGGTACTTAAATATGTGTACTAAGTGTTACATGCGTGGGCTCGTGGGCTAGCTTTTATACGCCATAATATTCTAAGTGCGACCCTTTTCCCATCAGATTGGTACTTCTACTGCAACATCGAAAGCTACAAAAATTTGACGGAACGTTTGATTCCTTCTTCAACTAATTTTCTAGGACAACTGAGTAGCTTCTGTTTAGCCCTAGGCAATAATTAAACTTTCTATAAAGTGACGAATACCGGTTAACCTATTTGAATCTGACTTTCAGGGTACTACGAAGCCACGTATATTAAACGTGGCTAGCCACTGCGGTCTGCAACCTCTTCCCGGCTTTGGCCCGTACTGTGCAAGCAAAGCTGGCCTAATAGCTTGGACACGAGCTCTAAGACTCGAGCAGTGTGATCACGGATTAAATGTTGTTACTTTTATACCAGGTAATATTACTGAACATACAAGGGGCGTGAAGGGCAGATACAACAAGTCTTTCAAATGTTAACTCTAATGTACAAACAATCTTCTCTGTAAAGTAACAATATATTGTCAAAAAATATGATATAAAAACTTTAGATATTTAAATGAAATAAAATGAAAAACTTTATAGAGACAGAACTTCATTCATAATCGTTATAAATATGTGCAATAAAAATCACATAAATATTAAACAGGGTGATCCACTACACTTCAGACCTATGGTTCAGACACGTAAGTAAAAACAACATCAAATATTGTTTTTTTTCCAGGTGGTTTTGTTGTAGCCAGCAATTTAATGTCCACACAGTTAACTCACGCGAGAATGATGTTAGAATCTTTGACAGAGGAACAAAAAGGTTTATACGAAAAGAAGATCCAAACTTTATCATCATACCTTTGCTCAGCATCTACTAACACGAGATACGACTCGCTAAGAGACGAAAGAATTATTGAAACGTTCATGAAAGCATTAATCGACGATCATCCCAAAGGTGTATACAAAGTTGAATCGTGGAGATACAAGTTTTATTACATTTTAATGAAGTTGCCACTCCCGCTAAACATTCATCGTTCGCTGATAAATCGTTTTCTTAATTTTCCTGTAATTGTTTAAATTTCTACCAAAACTCAATAGACGTTGTCACGACTGCATGCATTCGTTTACACAAATGGCTAGTTTTATAAAAAAATGTACAGTTAAATTGTTCTGAATTATGAGTTTCTTAGACAATCCGTCTGGCTCCCGAAATATATTTAAGATATTCATTAAATAATTATTGTAGAGGCGTACACAGGTAGGTACATTATACACAAATGTATTATTAAGTAATTATAAACATAAATGGTTGGCGGAGACCAATAATGCTTCAAAATATTAATTGTCATTTTAAGAAATTGCATGTATATCTTTGAACATATTATGGATAAACAATGATTATTAAAAATTAAATGCTTTCGCCTTTTATTTCTTTTCTTCATAATTATATTTGCTACTCATTTCTGTAGATTGTTTTGTGTTATAGGCTATTGTTTTAAACGGGGTTCGCTGATAAAGCTACCTTCATTTCAAGTGCCCCAAAGAATTCAAAGCTAATTTGATGGGACCCTTTAAACATTCTACAACATGGAAATGTACTTTTCAAGTATATGGTAATTGTGAGATTATAAGTCAATTATTGCACCATATTAAGAATAATTTACTTTTTTTGTCACTAGCTGACTCCCATAAATGTGTAAAAACTATGCTCGTCACGAATAATGTCGACTTGTAATGGTAAAATAATTTTTCAAATCCGTCCAGTAGTTTCGGAGCCTATTCAATACAAATAAAGAAAAAAAACTTCCCTCTTTATAATATTAGTATAGATTGGTTATTAGTCAATCTTACTATGACGATAGTAGCCGTGGTAGTAGTAGTGGTTTGTCCATCGGTCTTTGACACCCGAGGCACAGGTTCCAATCTTGTACACACGTCTAATTTTTCAGTTATGTGCGCTTAATATAATTATACTAAAATAATATAATTTGCATCGGTGAAGGAAAGCATCGTCAGGAAACCTGCGTACTTGAGAGTTCTGTGTAATGTATGAAAGTTCTCTCGAAGGTGAATGAACTCTGCCAATCTGCATTTAACCAGCGTGGCCTTTGTTCTTAAATCCGAGAGGAGTCTTAAAAACCCAGCAGTATACCAATTATGGACTTGCAATTGTTATAGCTCCGTCCATGGGTGTATCTATGTCTACGCCTCCGTCACTCTGTAGTTGTATAAAATTTCTGTGCGTATATCTGTGGTAACATTTCTAACTTGTCTGTAATCTGCGACGACTGTGGTCCATGGTGTGAACTGTCTTTTTTGATCGATTTATTTGAGTTTCAGTTTTCAGCACCTAAAATTGTGATTTTTTAAACTGTAATTAGTAATTTCAGTGACATACATTAGTGTTAATAAATACTTCTATGAGAGATGGAGGTCCTGTTCGGTCCTAATTCAGTAGATGAGCAGGTATGGTTGTTTTCAAAAACAGTTTTTACCTACATAAACCGTTTCAACAAATATTAAGTTTAATATTACAATAGTATGGGTGTACCAATAACTCACCTAGAAAACATAAGAATGGATAATATTAATTAATTTGAATCTCAGTCAAATACTTAATTACTGCGTTACTATACAATTATATTATACCCTCTAAACCTTAGCCTGCCGGCTAATTAATGTGTTTTATTTTTGTTTATTCTGTTTATATAGTTAGTTCATACGATATTAGAAAAATACACTGAGTACCTAAGAAGATTTGATTATATTAGATTTGAAAAAAATGGTTACTTCTTGGATGGTTCAAGGTTTAGTTATCAATGGTCACTGCAATTTGTTATGATCTATTGTAGCTAACCATGTGCTGGTAGTACTGGATAATTTTTCCATGTCAACTTTATGTTGAAGTTCCCTTTGGTTCGAAAAGTGAGTGTGAAAATTCAATTTAATCATACATCTGGAAGTAAGGAAAGTGTGAATTTTATTATTCCATTACTAAGATATTTTATTATTAGATGATAATCCTACTGCGAATACCAGATGACAATCATATAAATATTATTAGGCTATTGTCATTAGGTCATAAGTTGGCAAAATTTTAAATAGGTAAAATCTTCAAGTCATATTTATTTGATCAGAATAGGTGTGGAAACACCATTTAACAGTTTTGGGTTAGATAGGATGGTTAGGTTACTCTTTCTACAACTATATAATTGTTTGATAGGCTATATCTATACTTTAAATATGTGAAGCAAAACTTTGGATCCCTTTTAACAATAATTGTGTGGATGTGTTGGATGGAGTATGAAATTTGGTACACTTATAGTTTATGTTTAGGAAAAGTGCAGAACACTGATATTTTACAATAACTATGCTTATAAAGTACATTAAATCAATAAATAATACATTAGATGCACTAAGACACCTTAGACACCCACATGCATACTAGAAATACTATCCTTTTGACATTTATTATGCAAATTAATGTTAATGGTGGTTATCAAAAAGTTTTGTGCATATTTTCAGTGATTTTATTGTGTAGAAGTGTAAAATACAAAATATTAATGCAGGTATTGAAACTTATGTTTTTAATGATTTATGGTTGAATTTCAATCACCACATAATCTCTAGTGTTTATTAATATATAACTATATAACACTTATTATATTTGTTATCTTGCATTATTATCAATTCTCATTTCATGTTGGTTAAAAATATGTAATAAATTTAATATTCACCTGATTTCAGAACCTGCAATACAAATTGCAACGTAAAATTAAAGTATTTAATATTAATAATGCTTTAACGAATCGTGGATACAACCTGGTGGCATGTTCTAGCAAATATGGAATTGTATTTGTTGCTGCCCCAAATGGCATATTGTCAGGTAAGATGTACATCTTAATTCTTAAGATTAAGTGTATCACTTGAGACATGTAATACTTTCAGCACCGCAATTGTGAACAACAAGATATTTATCATAAATTTGCTAAAATAAATTTGTTTTTCTGATTCATTTTTAAAATACTACATAATTATATTGTTTTGAAGTGACAATACCTCCTAGCTGTAAGTATGCTTACTTTACAGACGGAAAAACTATTTACTTTTTAGGTTTTGATCACAGGATTTTCATATTCCTTTTAATGTAATGTTTACGGAATTAACTATTTTTTGATAACCAGCAATTCAAATAAAATTATGTATTCTTGTAAAACCGTCAGCTAGGAGGTATTGATTTTATTATAGGGATAAATCATTATGCGATAAAAAGTTAGGATTTATTGCTAAAAAATAAAATGAATATAAATAAAAAGATCTAGTCCATGCAAAATTGAACTTTAAGTATAATGCATTAAAAAGTCGATTTCTTAAAAAAAAAAATTATTAGTTTATTGTCACATCAACGACGTTTTGTGTTTCTCGTGTATAATTTTGATATTGTACAATAAAGTGTAACAAATTTAAAAAAACACAAGCAGATTTGGCGCCCAATTTTTTTGTTGTTGTAATGGTTACACTTGGTTCTTTGGCTAAGAAGTTTGTTGGCCACTGGTCTATGTAATTAGCGGATCTTACTTTACTTAGCCGGCAATGTGTTAGTGATGCATTTGGTATTGTAGATGTCCATGGTTGACGGTGACTACTTACCATAAACTGACTCGTTTGGTCGTCTGTCGTTACTCGTTATCGTACTTAATAAAAATAATCTCTCTATAAAAAAAAGTTTTAAGTTTTAAGTTAAAAAATAGGGGTTAGTGATAGAAAAGTGAAAATTGGTGGTCGTATGTAATTGTTGGTGGCACATCATAAAAAAAATATAAAAAAAAAATTGTCCATAAAACAAAAAAAAATAAGCTGGGCGTAGGCCCCCGTTATAACTTGGGGGTATAAAAAATAGTTTATAACCTATTCTTAGACCTACCAAATGTACGTACAACATTTCATAAAAATCGGTTTAACCGTTTCGGAGGAGTTTGGCAACTAACACTGTGACGCGAGAATTTTATATATATGTAGATTAATTCAATAATTTTTATTTGACATTATTTATTTCTATATATTAATCTACTTAAAGATTTATTAAAATTTTTATTATTATTAATTTTATTATATTCTGTTTAGTATCTGTATGGACCCCGTTTGGGTAAAAGCCTCCCCCAAGGAATGCCACGATTCTCTCGACACAGCTAGAGACAGAAAAAGTCATAACTAAATCGTAATTAACGTTAAAAGTTATCTCTACAAACCAAACTCTAGGACTTGAACTGTATAGTAGAGTCGTGTTTAGCGTTAATAAAGTCCTAAAGAATATTTATAGCTTACGAGAAAATAACAAGTACCTCTCATTACTTAAAGAGCAAGCTAACTCTTGGTAGGGCCTGGAGCGACGGCGTGCAAACTTATTTATTGAACTTAGCGGCTCTACGCAACTTTGTACATAATTATATTAGAAAATAAATGTAAAAAAATTAAGTGTACATTTATTCACATCACTATTTATATCTTGTGGACATTAACATCTAGTGTCTACACTATTAAGGAAATTAATAACATTTACAGGAAAATGAATAATTGTACATATCAAATTCAAGTACTTTACCGCTTCAATAATCTAAGTGTCTACACTATTAAGGAAATTAATAACATTCGCAGGAAAATGAATAACTGTACACATCAAATTCGAGTACAGTACCGCTTAAATACTCTAAGTATCTACACTATTAAGGAAATTAAAAACATTCACAGGAAAATGAATAACTTTACACATAAAATTCGAGTACTTTACTGATTAAATACTCTAAATTAAATACTTTAAATTAATAACATTCACAATAAAATCAATAACTGTACACATAAAATCCAGTACTTTACCGCTTCAATAATCTAAGTGTCTACACTATTAAGGAAATTAATAACATTCACAGGAAAATGAATAACTGTATACATCAAATTCGAGTACAGTACCGCTTAAATACTATACAATACAATACAAAAACTCTTTATTGTACACAATATAATAAACAAGAAAAAAAAGTCACATACTCGTAGATAGCTATATGATATACAAAACAGATACAGTTTAAACATAAAAAAAACATTGAAGGTTAAACACAAAATATAAAGTTTAAACATAAATATTTCACAATAACAAAATAAAAAAAGACTAATTTTTTAAATAGTTTATTGAACACTATTTCTACCATAATCATAATCATAATAATTTATTGCATACCATGTGTTTACAATTCAGGTTTTAAGTAAATTTTACAATTTGATCATCATGGACCCTGTAGGGCACAGCAATTTAGAAGAAAGGACGGTGTTTTCCTTAGCGATACCAATTGACGAACACCTTCAAATCATATCAAAAATACAGTTTGGTAAGAGTTTTTTTATTTATCATGTTTTAATGAAATCATAGAATGATTATTTATAATTTGAATATTATTGTTTAGAATTTAAATGTGTTTTTATCATGATCCGTGATTTACACTTTTACCTTTCAAGATATTTCGGACACAATTTTGACCGCAGATGTATTGAGCAGGTGTGATAATATTAGGCTGTGTTCATAACGTGTAGAGGGATTTTAACTTTGTAATATTTTATTACTTGTTAAATGAGTTTTAGTGTTTAACTTGTGTCAATGTCCTCAATTAGAGCTACAAAATCATAATCTATATATATTTTTGTAATATTTCATTTATTTGTAACTACTCGTAGCTGTGCTCGTGGCTCTGCTTGCGTGAAAATCAGTGTGGTACAAAGTTTTTCCCGCGTAAATCAGAATTCGCGGGAATTCTAAGATAAATGGTAGCCAAGTTACTTCTTATTATATCAGCTATCTTCCAGTGAAAGCCCTGTCTAAATTGGTCCAACCGTTCCAGATATTATCCGGAGTAAATAGACAGATAGACATTTAAAAAAAAATGCTATTTTGGAATAAGTACCGTGTGTACATACATATGCATTCAGTAAAAAACGATTATTTTAATATTATAAATAGACATTCCAATTTTATTTAGATTTAATAACATGAAATTTTTATATTTGAGTATCTGTTTGTAATATTCAATTAACTGCTTTTTACTAAATGTAATAATATACCGTACATAAAATATGTCAAAATATTTTTTTTATTTGCCAGTCTGTTTGTTCCGGCTAATATCCGAAACGGCTAAACCGATTTTCACAGAACTTTAATTGGAAGATAGATAAAGCTGTGCAGAATCAAACTTTTTTAAGAATTCCCGCGGGATCGGAAATTATACTGGAAACACTTTGTGATACACTGATTTCCACACAAGCAAACCCGCAGGCACAGCTAGTCGAAGAAAGTTAAACCACGTTACAAAATGAATCCCATAATACTTAGAACGACTATATAAACATACCCTTACATCTTCATGCCAATTCACGATGAAATCGTTAGCGATTTGAATGGGCCTTGTTATTAATATTTTTTTACGATACAATTCCTGTTGCGTCCGATTGGTCGATTCTTGGACATCAGTTTGTTACAATAATTAGAGGTAAGGAAACAGCTGTGCTCACTCATGTCATAAGATTGACCAGCTGCAATAACTAACAATATTATATTAATACCACCCTTTTGATATCAGGGGTAGATCACTTTAACGGTAATTATTTATGATACCGATTCATATAAGTATAGATGGTTATTTCTATTAGGTTGCCATCTATAAAGTGCACTTTGACTTATCTTATAGGTTCAAGCTGAGATATTTTTCCTTTATAAACATTACTCTGACTCAGCCTAAGCTTAGTGTATCTTGAGTTCACTTTGGTGAGTTCTATTACTAAATGAGTCCTATACGGCCGCCATAAGGTATTCCTGTGTGAGCGGCCATCTCACCACGACATCGTCCTCAAGGCGACGTCCCAAGCCGAGGTTCGAACCCCACAGGGGGTGCCCTTACGACGCTCGCAGCCTCTATTTTTCGGAAAGGGTTTACCCCCTCTTTGCTAGTTTACGTACTTCTCTGGCTGAGTATTCCAAGCTCGCCTTTAGCTCGCCAAGCTGTACAGGCCGCTAGAGCCAACAGCAGAATGTCCTTCAGAAACAAACAACAAACTTTGTGACGAACGAAAATCTTACGCTTACAACCGCACAAATATGGTTGTTAATGCTGCAAACTAAAGCAAAGACTAAGTACGTCTAATCACGGTGTATACATTTCACTCTTCGAGATGGCGCCACGGTATACCTACCCTTAAACAACATACCGGACCAACTGATGGTAAGTGGTCACCGTCTCCCGCCGTCCGTAGCACCAGCGCTGACGCGTTATCAGCTAAGAAGACAACGAAAAATAAACTATATTCATAATTTCATCACGGTACGGGGCATAGTAGATTCGATCGAGACCTTATCTAAATAATATAACATAAAAAAAATATTCGAGTCGACAACATAATATATGCTCAAAACTCGGATTGTCGAGTATTTTATTAAATTCTAATTGTGCTGTTAGAAAAATCGCAGTCGTGATAATGACCAATCTAGGAAACCGTTACTGACATTGGATGACATTCTAAGTAGTTACTTGCGTAAAAATTTACGTAAACACTTACCATAAATTTCCGTAAAATTTAAGCAAAAATTACCGTAAACATTGACCAAAAACTGCCGTAAACATTGAGCATAAATTGCCGTAAATATTGAGGAAAAATTGCCGTAAACATTGAGCCAAACCATGTCACACACTGTGCTATGTTTTTGTTACCATACTGATTGGTACTACACACATGACCCCGAAAATATCACAATTCACCCAACCAAAGCCGGGCTTCTCGTAATTTAAAGTAAACCAGTGAAAAGCAGGTAAACACAAAAGACATTAAATCAAATGATAATAGATACTACTGAATAAATCCAGCTTATCCGTGACTTAGGATTAAAATATCGCACCAACCTATCTATCCATTAACATCACGTTAATAATTTAACTACGAATCGCATAAGCAAACACGACGTAATGAAATGCAAGTAGGGACGTTCGTTACACTTGTTGATATAACTCAGTCGCTATCGGCTATCGACGGTTTGCGTGTCGATGTAGTCTGGTACGGTACTAGTGATGGCGATAAGCGTTAAGCTGGTAACAGCGATTTTATTTTGAAACTATGCTCGCGGCTTTGGCCGTGTGGAAATCAAGTAAGCTTGGTAGCGTAACAGCGATTTTATTTTGAAACTATGCCCGCGGCCTTGGTCGTGTGGAAATCAATGCGTCGCAAAGTTTTTCCTGTGTAAATCTGAATCCCGCGGGATTTCTAAGATTAACCTAAGTTACTACTTAAGTTTCGAAGATTAGCCTAAGTTACTTCTTATTACATCAGCTATCGTTTAGTGAAAGTCTCGTCAAAATCGGTCCAGCCGTTCCAGAGATTACCCGGAACAAACAGAGAGACAGACAAAAATGTTAAAACTATTGTTTTGGTACATGTACCGTGTATACATATGCATTTAGTAAAAAGCGGTTATTTTAATAGTACAAACAGATACTCCAATTTTATTTAGTTGTATAGATTTATTTATTCGAGGTACCTTTCACAAACACTTTTCGAAAGTCAATTTACGGCATCACTTCAGCAATTCCCTATGATGAGTAGCCCCTAGAAGAAGCGGCAACTGCCAGGGATATATTTTCCTCACAGATACACATAATGTTACCTTACTATAATTTACACTATATTTGTTTAGTAACCCCAAAAAAAAAATACAAAATTCCATACTAATATTATAAATGTGAAAGTAACTCTGTCTGTCACTATATGACTTCATTATGGAAAACCACTGAACAGATTGTGATAAAATTTCATATTTAGATTTGGGATGAAAATAGG
Organism: Perichares adela; assembly: GCA_018251795.1. Classification (NCBI taxonomy): domain Eukaryota; kingdom Metazoa; phylum Arthropoda; class Insecta; order Lepidoptera; family Hesperiidae; genus Perichares; species Perichares adela. Next base: position 244 of record DWPQ01001796.1, on the reverse strand, counting down.
CAACTTTTTGTCATGTTTTTTATTATACCAAGAGTTTAATTATTTTACGAAAATAGACTTTTTGAATGCTTACATGGCGTCGGCGGGCTCAACCGTATGATATACATAAAAAAATGTCCTGGTCGAGATGCTGCTATTCCGGGCGATTCAAAGTCTGCCGTGTCCACATATCAACCCATAATTGTCCCACTGCTGGCCTCGAGTCTCCTCTCACACAGATAGAGTTTAGGCCATAGTCTACCAC
>DWPQ01001795.1:0-11580 GCA_018251795.1 Perichares adela | reverse complement strand
ACACGTTATGTTTACTTGCTTATACCTTTAATATTCTTTGAGAACCGAATAGTACAGAAATCTACCTACAATTTACATCTAGATGCGTATTATGAGTCATATTTCACCCGAGCGGAGCCGGGTTTTCATCTAGTACTTGAATAATTTTAAACGTGAGATCCGATGGCAATGCAATATACGTGTTTTTTTAAACTATTTATAATTTATTTCTTTAATTCAGTTCATTAATGTTTTAGAATTTTAATCAAACTAATGAAAACATGACTATACGTATTTACATGTATCTGCGTATATCCGCTAATCTCCGATAGCCTTCATAAGCCCCACGTTCGCGACCCACACGTGCCTAGGCTGCTTTGCTTGCTTACTAACAAGTTTAAATCAATTAAAATGTAACATTTTGTCGCTTTACATATCAACAGCTACCACAGATATATACGTATATGCCTACTATACCTAATTAATTCCGATTTAAATGTTTTATTATTATTTTAATACATATTTTCAAATCCATCTTTCATTAAATTTGTTAACTATTTTTCTATTTGTAATGTGTGTATGTACAATGCACTATAAGAACAATATGCAGTTCACTCTACAATTTTTATAATATTTTTCATTTCCCTTACCCGATTTTTTACCGAAATGTTATCTCGTAGGAATCGCTGCTTAGCAATAAAACAGCTTTTTGCTTAATATTCTTATTTTATGTCATGTAATTCCTTCTCTGAATTTATCTGTGTGCACAATAAAGAATATTTATTTCTAATATATCTTATTGTATTGAAGACCATTTACCAAATACCATATCGCGACGATCTCCGCCAAGTGGTGGGCAGGAATTGGATGAAGAGAGCCGAAAATCGGGCTCAGTGGTGTGCCTTGGGAGAGGCCTATGTCCAGGAGCAGACTGTCGTTGGCTGATGATGATGGGGTAGACGACGATATTAAAGTCTAACATATCATCAGTCGAGAAGACAGCAGAAGATCTGGTGGTAACCTCTAACCTGCAGGAAGCTCTCGCTTTTGTAAAGCATAAACTACGCATTTATGCTCATGTAACTTAAATAACAATCCACTTTTACATAATATCTCTTATATTCAAAACTCCAGAAACGACTCATAAAATAATACAAACCGGTAAACATGAAACGCAAGATAAAAATTGTTACGGTACGAATACAATTGTAAGTGTAACAATTATCTCTCGAAGCCAACCAAAGCTATTTTATATTATAACTTATTATCTAATACATAAGGATACAGTTTTAGTTATAAACACTAATTTTAAATGCAGCTTGTTAATAAGACCAGTTTGTACAGCTGCAAGAACGAGCTCAATGCGTAGTTTTGAATACTTTGAAAATAGCAGCAGGTGGAGCAGATGTTGTTAGTAACAACACCGCTCTGCTCCAATGATATTTCATCTTTGATTTTTCATTCATTTGAAACAAAATGTCAATCGGTGGTCGTAAAAATTTAAGTTGCACTAAATTCAAAATCATCACATCGATTTTGATGAAATTTCATATAGAGAGAGATACTTGAAAGTCTTGGGATGAAAATCCTACCGATTCCCTTTTTTTTATTTTATTTAATAATTTTGTACACACTGGAAAATACAAGGAAAACTTAAAGACTAGGAAACATTGTACAAAGGAACTGCTTATTTCATTGGTGTTTTTTGTTTTCTCGGAAAATATCTTGCTTCACGAGTTACATAAAAACAATGTCTGCTTTTCTGGGCAGGACAAACTCTGCCTGATCTACTAGTTTAAAACATAAAGAAGGCATAGACATTCAGTAGGGAATATTGCAAATAGTGTGACCACAGTTAAGAATGCATCAACAGAAACAAACACACGTTTACAGCTATAACAGTGAGATAAACACCAGCTTGATAACTGCTTCAAACTTTCAAGGCCCTAAAATAAGGAGTCATTACGACAGACATTTGCAATATAAGGAGGGTAAATGAATTTCCCTCATTAATATGGACACAGACAGACATTCAGTTGGGAGTATTGCAAAATATTCACAAAGTGTGACCGCAGTTTAGAATTACAACCGCGCCAACATTTTGAAATGTGTATCGAATGTTGCATTGTTTTGTAGTGCCATTCAACGTGCCAAGCAAACCATCTTACGAGTGGTCTAACCAGTCGAGATACTAGCCGCTGCAATCATCAAGGTCGTAGGTGAGTTCTCATGCTTATCGATTCACGATACACATCGATGTATCATAGTAGCAACAAATAAATCGATTAAAACTACTTTTTACATGTACTTGGTATTTTTTATCGATACTCAAAGTTAAGTAAACAGTGGGCTCAGACAAGAAATTTAGGCGATTAGCGTTCACGCTATACGACATATTAAAAATGTATGGTAATGGAATTCGGTGCGAAAACTGTTGTGCTGTCACGCCAAACACATTTCCGCAGCGAATGTCATTACCGTACATTTTTAAGATGTCGTGTAGCGTGAACTAAAACCGCTACGATTTTCTTCTAGGCCCTCAAACCAGATAATATTCAGTTGCTAATTAATGTTTTCTGTAACCGCAAATACTAAAAATATATCGATCTACTTACTAAGGTACTGAGTTATTTTAGTGCTATCTTATTCATAATGAAATGTTGATGTTTGCTTTGAATGGTAAAGCAACATTTACTCTTAGATTTAATTGAACTGGAACGTAAATCGTGCAGTAATTGCTTATTGATTGCCACTTGAGATATAAAGGCCTAATGACTAAAATATATACGAAACAGTTGGCCGAAAAGTGTTCAAGATTTCGCACAATAAAATACTTTGGGGTTGTTAACTATTCTAAATTAAAATTAAATTTGAAAATTTTATGCGTTTATCATAAACCTAGCTGATCCCGCAAACGTTGTTTTTGCCATTTAAAATAGCCTATGTTCTTTCTCAGGCTCTATACAAATTCTATGCCAAATTTCATTAAAATATGTCCAGTAGTCTTCGAAGCCTATTCGGGACAAATAAACAAACAAACAATCACATCTTTTATCTTTCTAGTATTAGTATAGATTTACATCGAAATCCACAACTCATGCCACTTTCGGCTCGAAGGATCACTATTCAGTTTCATCTATATTGTTCAACGTACCTTTAAATTTTACGTCTTTATCATAAAATTTACGACGTAATCCAAAACTCATGCCACATTCAGCTCGAAGGATCACTATTCAGTTTCATCTATATTGTTCAACGTTCATTTCTTGGAATGAAATTTCCCGACCATTCATCCTCAAAAGCTCACAAATATTAATGATCATCTGTTATTTCGTAATGCATATTCACTGTGATCTATTCGCGTTTGCACAAACACGATAAATTTCAAGGCTAGACAGAACCGTATATACCAACACAAACATTGATTAGTTTAATATCAATCATAAATACAATCGCAACGCAATGTGCCAGCATCGGTTCTATAGAAGCTATCAATAACAAACAACAATGAATTGTATGTGTTTGATAGTTACGTATATCTATGGTCATTATAGGAATGTTAATTATAAAATGTCAAATGACTTTTTGAGTAGATAAGATGGCGGAAGGTGCTATTGACACGTACTGCGTAATCAAAGCAAAGAGAATGTAAGAGAAAGAGACAAATCAAGGTAGAAGGACAAATAAAGTCAAAGCTATTTTGCTTCGAGTTGCATTGTAAAAGATTGCAGGGTACTTGCGTACCGTATTGTCTTTAGGGATTAACTTCCAGAGTCGAACGGCGGTGACAGCTAATGGTTAATTGAAAAATATTGAATTATATATAGGAGTACTGAGAATAAAAATATTCAAAGCAAATACACAGTACACAGACGGCATAACAGTAGAAGTAGTAGAAGAAAAATATATGTGATTATTCCGGGGAACATTGGAGGCGGCCAAGTTTGTCTTGCCGTTCCACGATAATGTCAAAATGGCACACGTTAGGATAGAGGACAAATGTTCATCTGGAGAATAAATGCTTGCACGATGCTTGTATTATAAGAGAAGTATAGTATCTATAGAACCTTCAATTTTATTTAATATCTTTAAGAAATTCAAATTACCAAGTACATCTGAAGAAATTCCTAATTAAAAAGCTCAACTTGGCTCCGTTACATATTCATAGAACAATAAACATACATCAACAACAAAATAATTAAGTGATAAAGTAGAATTGAAGCTACAGCTACGCTTGAATAAAAATAATTAATGAAATAAAATTAAAGTAATAGATATTCGATTACAGTCCCGTCCGTAGAGCATCCCTTATCTGAATTATTGAATTGATACGTCGTTTTATTGTTCCAACGCTCATTGTGAATCATTCGAAAGCTGAATCAGATTGCTATTTTGATATTACGTGGCATTCGCACAGGAGTTCATAAATTCTATACGGCTCGACTCTCTTACGTCTCGACGACTCTGTATGTATCGTTATAGTAATATAAGTTTCGTATACTCTCTCTTTTATATCGTTCAAAGTTATAACGATGTTGACACCGTGTCCTTTATTTGACATCCTTTATCGGTTTGTAAAGGCTAAAGTGTTTTCAATTTTCTCTGCGGTCGCTTCGACAAAGCGCGGTATGTTTTGGTACACGACACGCCGGTGGCATACACAAAACATGTTAACATGTAGTTGCATGTTGCGTTTAGTATGCATTTGGCGTTCGTATCCGATTTGGTAGGTCCCGTCCGGTGCACGACCTTAGCTCACTGGCGCGAGGTGTAGCAGAAACGATAACGCGGCCGGATTTCTTTGAACCTTCTAGTCGATATAACGAAAACATTTTGATTCTGAGAACTTGTCAGGAGATTTTTATTATGTAATAAAAAAGAAAGTTAAATATGTGCGTGTGTGGTTGTGGTTGTGTTGACGTTTTGGCTTGAAGTCTCCAATACATTTGTTTACTGTTTTCAATTACCGTTAAATGTTAGTATTAATAATATAATGTTGATACAAGTCTTCCGAGCGATAGGGTAGTTGGAACCATGACCATGGATCAATAAAACAACTAAGTAATAAACCAAATTTGTCTTAGTAACTCCTTCGAAAACCAACCGTCTAAAAGTTCGACGTAATTCTGTGACAGTGTCGGAGTATTTTTTTTGTCACAACGGTAATATGTTTCATTTGGATCCAACATGTATGTTGGCTACTGACATAAAAAAAAACCTAAAAACGAACAAGAAAAACAAAACATGAAAAAGTTAAGTGCCAATAAGTAGGATTATTTATTTAGGACATTAGACCTATAAGGGACTACGGTAATAGGTCTTATTGAATACATTGTCCAGGAATCCATACAAGATATCTAACTCAGTGGACTTACTCAGCTTTGATGGCACGCGATTCACGGAAGTTTGGAATGCATTCGACCGTAATATGGTTTCATTGAATCCTTCTGACGAATGAAAAAAAAGTTTACAAAATTACATGACGCATATATTAGTCACATAATTATAATACTCGAATGAATACAAACTTCGTACTTATTTATGAATAGCGCTCAAAATTTTATTTTCATAGATACCAAATTTTTTTACCGAAATGAGAACTTACATTTAGACTACGAAAAATTGTATTTTCATTCATATATCATATTTTTACAGATGTGAGTATTTACATCTAGACAATGAAAATTGTCTTGACTTAGAAACATTGTTGGATAAAAACAATCATTTGTGATCGAACAATAATTGTTTCTTGAAGCAAAATGACCCTGGTAACTAGTACTAAAAAGAAATTGTAAACAGTAAAATACCAACTGAATACTTAATCGTAATTGAAAGAATATCTGACCGGTACTGGGTTAACATCATTGTCATATGTTAGAGATAAAATTTAACGCTTAAAGTAAAAAGGAAGAACAAATAAATTAAGCGTTAATTTATTAATTAAGGATGATATTATCGCAAACGGGTCGTTGGCAGTGCGAATTTAGACGCGGGAAAGGTCGACAAAGCTGACTCACGTCATGATTCGTTCCACATAACACATTATGAGTCTTGGAAACCGAGATTATGATACTAATATTAGTAGACAGGAGATATACGCTTGTTTATAGAATCATAATTTCAAATAGTATTACGTAGATGAATCCTATTATTAACAATTTTTTACAAAGCAATATTACACTATTGTTACATATATTTTATTTTATTTTCAAGATCATACTATGTTAATACTTCAACATCTTTAGTTTTTTGCAAACAGAAATATGTAAGCAACATCAATGCACTTAACTTGCTCAAGTTGTAATGAGGATGATGATAGAATTATTAGTAAAAAGATAACGTGGAGCAACATAAAGAAAATTCATGTGTACTTCACATTTACTGAAAATACAAATGTGATCAAAGCTAACACGCGAGGAAGCCAATTCCAGTGACCTCCGAAACATAATGGAAGTCATTATTTTTTTCCATCTCCACATTACAATAGAACAAAAACTTCTCAAATGTTCCGCAAAAAACAACGGTAGATCCGATGTGACTCACAGACACCTTGGGGTTTGAGGCCTTCAGTTTTGCTTCGATGAACACTTTTTGCGTGTTCTAGGAGGAATTCGAATGATCCACTGCGAACTTTATGATGTGTTGAGATGAAAGCTGTGATATATTAGTACGTTAGTAATTAAAGTTCCAAAAAAAAAATAATGATCTTTTGTCAATTCTTGATGTTCTTTTTAAAAATTTTAATCGTTTACGATACTTTACTAGGATTAGTTTCTTTCAACTTCTTGCTAACAAATCGGAACATCACTAAAATACCTAAATGCCTTAAAATACAATCTCCTTTTATTAAATTATTATAGCAAAAAATATTTCTTTATAAAATTTACGATGAAGTTCAATTTTTTCTTATGTTTCTCCAAACAAAAAACGTTTCACTAAAGATTATTGTTGCATTTCAAATGATTATATGGATGAATCGATAAATTATATGGATTGAAGTGTAAGTTTTCTTATTGACATTTCCTTACACCACACAGTCGAATAAAATGCCAAACAATATTCTAGAAAATCTCTAATGTTTGAAACGAAAGGCCGGTTTTTCAATCATCTCACAAAAATGCAGTCCAACGAAGTATGTCACAGCGGAACATAGAATGCCCTTCAACAATGCTTTATGCATTATATTTTACGATGTTTTGCGTTTACTATAATAATGCTTAACTTAATAAATAAACCTTATACAACGTCTGAAAAATCGGCCATAACAGCTGCGGCACTATTTGATTGTTTCTCTACGTGCCGAGATTTGAGAGCATGTATAATGATCTTGCTGGCGGAGAAACAATAGGCAATTTAAAATAATTTCACAATTATACGAGGATATTAGCGTCATTTATTAATGGTGCCACTGGAAACTCTTTTAAGAAATGTACGATTGTTTTGAATCTTGACTAAATATGTCTATTAACAATCAAATTTTCAATTGGACAAAGCATCACAATAACCTTAAATTCAATAATATTTACATATCAAGTTTTAAGGTAATTTCAACACCCAAACATTAATTAAATTTATAACTAGCTGTGCACGCAGCTTTGCCCGCGTCTAAATCAGTGTGTCACAAAGTTTTCCCCGCGTAAAACCCGAACCCAGTGGAATTCTAAGATAAAATATGCCTATTCGATGCTCCAAAACCTCCTATGCCTTCCGGTGAAAGTCCTGTCAAAATCGGTGCAACCGTTCTAGAGATTCGCCGGCACGAAGAAATCAAATCAAAAATTATAAAAAATGTTATTTTGGTATATGTACCCTGTAAAAATACATAATTATGCATTTAGTAAAAAGCGGTTCCTTAAATATTTCAAACAGAAACTACAATTTTATTTATTTGTATAGAAGACGGTAATCTTAAACCAAGAAAGACATGGTTATGGATTGCCTACAAGTAAATTTCACTCGGTCAAGCGTTCGTGGGAAACTGGTGCAGGTATCGTGGTGCGACCTGGTTTGCTTCACGAGTCACTAGCATGGATACCAAAACAAGTGCCCGAGGCTCCTTTGAGAATATAAACGCAAATTGCAGCCAAAACATTTGACCCGCAAACGAAAACTTTCTCGGCTCACTTGTATTTGCTACGCCTTATAGCGATGCGAGTGCGCCTCGCTTGTCGTTGGCAAATACTAGTCTAGAATTCTAGATAAATAGAATTAGTGTTTATTTAAATACTAGGTGACCCAGCGAACTTTGTACTGCCGTTTTTTTTGCCGTTAATACAATCTATTGTTTATTATTATTTATTATCACCTGTTGGTTGAAATCATAACTTGAATAAAATGTCAATCTATCTATATCTACTGTGAAATATTTTGTGTCCATACTGTCGAATATGTATTTTTAAATTTTCTTTTTCATGATACGCTTGCTGAAAACTGAACGTCACTCTGCCAGTCTTGTCAATATATTGAAGACGTCTCACAGTCTTTTGTCTCATTCGCACACTCACTTTTCTGAGATTTTAAAATATTTACAATTTTTTAATGTATTTTTTTTTTCATACAAACCTTCTCCTGACAATAACGAACACACAAAAAATATATTTATCAATTTTGGTGCAGTCGTTTGAAAGATATGCGCGGACAAAGATTTCAGTGGTTAATTTTTATTTATATACATACATAACTCACAACTAAATGCAAGGTTACTAAGTGCTGATAGGAGGATACAATATTAAGGCAATACAAACACGATAAAGTAGCAGTTACAGCATTCTAAGTAGTTAAGTATATTCAGTTTCCTGCTATGTAATGGTTTGATGTTATGTAAAATGCATGCCTATTAATATAAGATGATAATAAACATGATAATAAGAATAGTTTCTTTCTATATTTCGATTCTACTAGAGAATACTTATTGTCAAATTAATAAAGTTATTAGTACAAAAAATATATAGCTTAATTGTATGGTTACGTCGTAATCAAATCTCATCTTAAGTGAAATTAACTAAGGCTTAGTTTTGACTTTTATATCTTGCACATATAGTCAAAAGTATGTAGACTATTATAATTTAAATAAACAAAAACAGTGTTACTACAAAAGTTAACATAACGTAAGTTGAGACAAACAAAAAATCAGAACACAACCCAAAGATTCAGCCCAGCTTGAACGACGGTAAGCAAACAAAAGATGCAAACATCCACGCCGCGCAAAAACGTGTATACGTCTTTAAAATCGTGCGTTCCATTACGCGAGACGTCGCAACACGTGAATGGGTCATTAAGACAGGCTCGGCTAAGCGTTTCCTACATTGCGACGCTGCACCACCGCAATGTTACAATATGGAAATGGTTCTTTATTTTCAACTACACTCCAGCGCTCGTTGTTTCGGAATGTCAGCGTCGTTTCCAGATGAAGTACAGTTTTTTTTGGATGTATGATTCAACGTTGTACAATTTTATGACCCAATGGTGATGATGATATAGGACAGGGATGGCCATTGATGGCAAGCAATATTTTGGGCACGTTACCGATCACGAAATTCATAATGCGTAAAAAAATTTACTACATATGTATTTTTTGAAGAGCAATGTTCTTAAATTTGCCTAAAGCTTTGATAGCTCGCACTTGCTCTAGTCTCTAGACGATAGAAAAGAACATCGTGTCATAAAGTAGGACACAGATACTAACGTGTAGAATGACACAAACAAGTTTGCTTGGCGTTGGTGAGCACAGGTGGATATAACATTACAATTTACATATCCCTCAATAAAGATCCATGTCAAGCCAAAGGCGGTACCAACGACATTTGGCCCAGAAAAACCTTTAAAGCTACAGTAAAGTTTATCCACATAAGTAACATCGAGCCCTTTTACGTACCCTATTAAGTTTTGCTTAAACGTAATTGAATCAAGGTTTACTTTGAAGTCCATAAACATTAGGTACTTAATTTGGCTTAGTGAATTTCTGTCCTAGATTCTGTTAGCTTAATGAACGGTTTTTTAACTTTTTAAGTATTACCAATGTAACCCAAGGACGTTGATGAATTAATCTGACTAAATAAACAAATAAGTAGTAATAAAAAGGATTTCTACGTGCCGATTAAAAATAGAATAATGAGTTCTTTATTAATACTGAAAACAAAGATAAAGACTAATGTCTTTATTTCTTCATTTGTTTCATCGTCTTTATTTTGTCAATTGAATATTTTGTTAATGATATCAATATATCATTAACAAAATATTCAATTCTAAGACCAAAAAAACTACTATTAAAAAGGAAATTCTACGTTACTATTAAATATATAATAATGAATTCTTTATTAACATTGAAAACAAAGATAAAGAAAGCACTGACATAATTAACAAAATATTCGCTTCTAAAACCCCGGTTGTTTCGTGAAACGATTTTTCTAGCATCGATGAAAGAAAGCGTGACCGAACTGAGGTTGATCAGTAAAAGTGTTACTAAACGAGCGAACAGTACGACCGATATGGACAAATTGTCTCCTGTCAATAAACCGTAACTAAACACCGTTCGTACCGTGCGGTGAGTTCGGATATTAATTATTTTTAGATATTGCGCAAATCGTATCTCTGCACGAACGCTTTACTAGGTATCAGAATTAACAAACAATGGTCTTGTGAAACGTAGCTGTTGTTTTTAACGTTATAAATATGTTATTTTATTAAATGTTATGTTACCTCACACTTTGAATTTTAAATGTATTATTATTTTGTAAGAAAACTATGTGTTCAGAGTTCATGTAAATTTATTTAAAATTAAAGTTATATTAGTAGTAGTATCAGTAAAGAGTAATTTTTTTAAATATTTTTAGCCCCTGCTCTCTTATTGCCTGGTAACTGGTCAAAACTTCGTGTTATGGAAGTCTAAGACCAGTTGTTACCATTAACCATCAGATGGTCAGTCTGCTAGTTTTTGTAAAGTTCTTTAAAGGATGTGAAGTCTGCCAATTTGCAGTTGGCCAAGGACTATGGATTTAATCTCTTACATCGTGACAGGAAGCCCCAACCCAGCAGTAGCACATGTATAGATTGCGATGACGATGACGATGTGTAATCAATTAACAGACCATGATAATGAATACGGGTAAATCCAACCCCAAGTTTCATACTACGTTAGAAACATTCACAATGAACAGTAGCGTAGACTAATAAAACTCGAAATAGTAGTCTCAATCAACAGATCAAAATCGTCGTGTTAATTATAAAATAAAACTCGTAATACCATTGAGAATCGTGACAAACTGTCGGCGAAATCAATTTTAGATAATGTTCCGATCATTAAAGAGAAACGACCCGAGCGTTGCAAAATGTAAAAAATGGGACTTTGTGAATGACACGGACGATTTGGATCATCTTATGCAACGGCCGTACCACGGACCGACGGTAAGACCATTGTCTCATCTTTGACGACGTAAATTTAGACATCGCCATTTTGAAATGCATGCAATATACTGATAACCTAGTGGTTTGGCAATGATATATACATTAGCCTGGTGGTATGAACGTTTGTTAGTTTGGGAAACTGCGATTGAATCCTACGCACGCCACAAATTTTCACAGTTAATAGAAAATCATCTCTTG
>DWPQ01001794.1:0-11580 GCA_018251795.1 Perichares adela | reverse complement strand
GTATCTACTACCGCATCGTCACACCATAGTATAACATAGTAGGTTAGCTTCATACAAGTCTGTCTTAGCTGGTTTATGGTTACTCGGTCAACAACCGTTAAGCGAAATTTTTAAATGCCTATTAACGAAAATTAGGCGGACAGTATGAAATTATAGGATAGGAGTATAAAATTTGACACAGTTATAAGTTTATATGGAGATGGAGTGTATGCAACTAGTTTTTTTATAATATGCATAAGAAATCAATCAAAATAAATGTCACGTACACTACCATACACTTCACAGAACTACACGCATACTCTTTTCTTTTGTTCGTTTGGCGATTTAATACAGCTGTATTATTCATTACTAGTAGACCTTGAGTAGGTGTCGGAAATACTTAAAAAAAAATGGGTGAAAAGGTAAACTATTTTCATTCAGATACCTCCAAGTATCTCCATATGAAAATTAATTGCAATCAGTTCACACACACAGAGTTACTTTTGCATTTATAATATTAGTATAGTGAATAAAGGTCTCAAGATTACAATCTCCATTTAATGTGTAATTGTAATTTCGTCCACTAGGCGATAACTCGTACATTTAAATAGATACGTTGTGTGTTGTGCGTGCAGGTAGAGGGCGCGGTCGGCGCGGCGCTCGCGGCGCTGCGGCCCGCCGGGCTCCCGCCGAGGACGCGGCCAGCGCGCTCAAGAAGCAGAGCTACTCTCTGTTCCTGAAGCAGCGCGCCGTGCTCTTCTCCGCCAAGAAATGGAAGTAGACGCTACGTGTCCGTGACAACTACCCGCGCACACCTACACTTGTTGTGCACCTACCCGCAACTACCACTGACGGTTGAAACATTGTAAGTTTTATTGTTTTGTTTATTTATAACTAACAGTATCGACACCAAATATGTAGTAGATGTTTTATCACGTTTATCTCGTTGTGGAGATAATATACATGTCTTTATAATAGTACTGTAATAGCCAACGTATATTACCCTATATGTGAACGGTGGTCGTGTCATACGTACCATTGATACGATAATTTATTAGTTATTAGTTTAAACTGAAATCATCGTGGAATATATACATTTTAGTATAATACAGATTTTCACGATACATATAAAATGCCAATACTTCGACCCACTTGCAATTATCTTGGTCACGGTTAAACTGTTTTTGTGAAATACTTTAGCACAGAGTCAACAATAGTAATATAAGATAGTTATGAAAAGTTATCAACTTAGTAACAAGCCTTGAATTAGTATAAATGAATACCTTTTTGCTCTGAAATAGATAGAAATACGTTTAGTGTCATATTATACTTAAAATAAGTCATGCTGGGCAAAAGCATTCATTTGAATGACTATAGTGGCCATTCAATACAATAGTGTTAATGTTTTAAGTTTACATAGTGGGTTGTAGATATCTTTATGTTGTCAATGTAGATATTTACAATTTCACTAAGCCATAGTTTTAGTACAACATATGAGGGAAAAACATATAAATATACATTTTAAGATTAAAAAAGTGTATATATATTGTTTAAACTATTGTTTCATTTACATTCCATCACCTTGAACTATATGAAGGTATATTTAATATGATTTCTACTAACAATATTTATATGGAATGTACTAAACTGTTTTTAAACCAGGAATGTGAGGGTAGCTCCATATTGACTGGCAAAGTACCATCTCACGCCACGTACTACTGTACTTGGCACGAGACACTACCCTATCTCCAGATCGACTTTAAATAATACAACAAAAAAATTAAATTGTTCATGAATGTGGGTATTTAGAAAATACTTTTGCGTATAATTTTTAACACTAACTTATTAGCCCACATAAAAGTTTGTAAATGAATCTAACAACTTAAAAATCTAATTTCTATAGTCTGATTTGTATGGAAATTTATTAATCAGATCGCAATATAATATACGAGATAATTTAGTTTAGAAGTCAGAAATGTCTTAGTTTCATTATTTTTTATAATTAATCTAACGGTACCTATCGACGTATCGTAACTTACTACACGTATGTTAAGCTTTTATTACTCCGGGTAAGTCAGTTAACTTGGATAATTTTCAGTCCATTACTTTGCCGGTCACAGTTATCTCAATGGATGGATATGGAGTTATCCCAACACATCATACTTACTCTTAACCTTGTGTCTGTTATATAAATAACAATGTGTTTCTGGTGAACAAGATCGTTTAATAATACTAATGTTTTCATATATTCGAGCTTTTAATTTATATTTTGGTCGATAAAAATTATCTGGCCATGTTTTGGTGGATTATGGAGTAAGAATCTACAGGAATTCTTGCCTCTGTTTTATACAAATAGTTAAATGCTAAGAAGATGGAACAAAGTGATTGTAAGGCTATATTGCTCTTTCAAATACAATTTCAAATAGATTTCATTAATGTGGCGTATTAAAAACTCGAGTATAACGAAAATGTAACGCGTTTCATGTTTGTAACTAACTCTGTGTCTGTATTTCAACGCTAAAATATAAAAACTAGTAAATAGGTTTGTGGTTTCAACCGTCATTCGACTAACTGTCGCGTTTGATTAACTGTTGGATCAAATGTAATGCGGGTTTTGGAATAATGCATTTTGTCTGTTTATAAGACTTTCTACGCACGATAGGCTTATTAAATTAGTCTTTATAACTCTGGATTACATCTCCAGTTAGTTCCCGGAAATTTCTAGTATGTTCTGAACACTGACGCGGGTCGCGTCACAACAGCAATTTGTTGGTATACGTTGGACGAACGACAACTTCAGAGCGTACTAGTTTGACAAGAACTATACCATCGAAGTTTATGAAAAGTAAAATAATGATCTTTATATTAGGATAGAGGTCAAAGCATGTTTTAAGTGGGATGATCTACAATTTTGTACGTTTGATCGACAAAATGCATTGCATTCCAAATAAATATGTGTAGTCGCGCGGGTAGCGGCGTCACGGGCACCATGTTTCCTGCCCACCCTCCTTTCGTAATTTTAAATTAATTTTAAAATATTGAACTTATTGAGTGACTTATTTTTATAAATCCCCTAGTAGTAACTTTTTAAGTATCTCGGTTAAGTTGTAGCTTAGTTAAGTGAGTTTCGTTTAACTCTGGCTAGTCATGTTCGTTTATAAAAGTATATGAGTGCTTTAGTTGTAGAGGGATCTTAAGTTTAATTTAATTTAGTCAAATTAAAGATACTTTAAACGGAGTCTAAACATTCCAAGTGGAATAATAGTGCATTTATCCGGAGACACGGTAGTGTTTCGCGCCAAGTACATTGGCGTGAGACATTGCGTCTATTCTCGTGTCATATGCCATCATGATTTAATATTCGTACTCACGAGTATGGGTCAGTCACCCCTTGCTATCAGGTGATCTTTTCTCATAAAAAGACTAGCAACAAATAAGTTCTCAGTTATTAAATGTAAGGTTTCCCTATTTATAAATTGAATTATAGAGCTTTAAGTTCATTCCATTGTATCGAGTAAGGTTTGTCGTTTCGTTTGTATATCGTTTAGTGCAGGAGGCCATTTTAATTATAATAATTTAAATACTCATGTGAAACATGAACATGATTTCAACTTTATTGTACTATTGTATGTGACGGTATGTGGAATAAAGTATAAACATGTATGACGGGTTTTATTATATCAAATGGACAATTATAAAAAAAAACTTTTACGAAATAAAGGAAACTATTCGTTAAAAAAATCAATAACGAGAAAATGCAAACAATAGCTTTTATGCTTTTGTTAGCACCAAATAAAAAGATAACATTATTTTTTCCATGGTTATGTTATGGTCAATTTAAATATTTATGTTATTATTATATCAATTATTAATAATAAATATAATTGATTTTGTTTACTCTATTATAGTGATAGTTAGACGAAAGACGATGATAAATAATATTAATATTTTAATATACTTTTTATAAATTTTGTGTGACGTGTGACCATTAATTTGATTATCTTGTTTACTAATATACTACTAATAGTAACTAACATCGTAACCTCACTCGCTTCATGTGTTAACTACAAAAACAACAAAACAACAAAGTATCGCAATAAATTATTTTATGTCAATAGACTAACAGACGATCTGGATTCCGGCGAGACACGTGGTGTTAAAACCTCATTAGACATTTGACAGTAAGACATAAGCGACGCATTGCCGACTAAGAAAGCGGGACACTCACATTTCTGGCTCTTGGACACTGAGCACGCATTCCACCGTGAAACTGGTAAGCCAAGCAAGGTAGCCATGAATTCCTTGCGGATTATACTAGGTAAAGAGCCCAGCGACCTACAGCGGTAACGTTGTCAGCTGTTCAGTGGGGTGCACATTCAGGTAACATGGACTTAAAGGTAGATGGAATTCCTTGCACCCAAACACCCGTAATTGTCCTACTGTCGTAATGCTATGCTCAGAATTTTCCATTATGAGGATTTAAGCCTTAGTCCACTTAGGTGGCCAACTGCTAATTAGCAGATATCAGAATTTTGAGGTCTGCAGGATTTCTCAATGTTTACCTTCACCAAAGCAAGTAAAATAAAAATTTGTAATCTATACTAATATTATAAATGCGAAGAAAATTGTGACATGATAACAGGCGAAACCGATAGTTAATAAAATTCAATATGGAGATACTTGAAGGTCAGGGGAAACAATAGGGTACTTTCTAGTTTCTTTAAAATTAAACAGGAATTTGTTTTACGAGACATAAAAACAATAACATTGCCCTGCTGCCGTCGCTGCTTTTCCGGGCAGGACAAAGACTGCCATTTCTACTAGTATGTATATCTATAACTTCAAATTTTTTTGCAGGGAATGCAGATTTCCCATGTAGGACACCAAACGCTCAAACCAGCAGGCTATCGCGATAAAAACTACAAATTGTTCGACAATATTCATATTTAATTTCTTCAAAATCAGTTCTTTATCTTATAATACACACAGTGTATGGCATGATAGTGGATCCAAACGAAATTATTTACCTAATGGGATATAAAAATAAACTTATATATAGGTTTGATAAATGGAATACAAACATAACATCTACAATCACTCTCCTACATTGACCAACATGATTGGTCACTGTACTTTGCCAACATTGTGACACTTAAAAACTTTAGTATCAAACATAACATTGATGCAAGTTTATATTGTAAGTATTTTCTGTGAATTTAGAAGCATAACAAAAACAGAAATAGCTTAAAAATCACCAATAAAGATTTATAATAAGGACAGATTCTGTCTCCAACAATAAAATCTGCAAAAACAAGTGGTTAGCTAAATCTCCATTCTCTAAGATCCATTGAAATATTTAAAGATATGCTTTCCAATTTCATTCAAACTACAATTCATTCTTTTTAAGAATGCAACTGTAAAAAACCATGTTTTTCGACTCCCCATTTAGATACATGACACCCAGCTAAATGGTACTAAAAAATATTTTTTTTTTTTTATGCCATATTTAAATATTATTGTCAATTTCCTTCACTCAAAATTCTAGTTTTATTAAAACTAGAGTTGAGACATTTATAACAAATGTTTTGAGCTTATTGATTCTCAGGGAACAAGTAAATCCAGCCCAATTTCTCTGCGACACTTGAATTCTAGATACAAAAATACTTTATATTTATCTATGGACCCAGATGTTATACACAATAGTTATGAAGTTACATTTGTATTCAATTTGGAGAGCTACAAGTTCTTTGTACACAGTTACTGGCCGCTCTCAACATGGATCTAGCTGTCTTCTTCTTCAATCTTAGGAGCCAGGTAGTAGCGGATGTGGCCAATGTCTGGAATGCGGTATTCGACGACGAGGGGCACGTCGGCGGACATGGACAGCTGGACCTGAAATATTCATTATAAATGACTAAGAGACAGAGAGAGATTTTTCAGTAGTCTGTAATACAAAAAAAAATGTTTATCTATATGTGTGTATGTCACTGAATTTTTGCTGAACAACTGGCCAGATTTTGATGAAATTGGTTGTACGTGTTCAAGGGGATTTGAGAATGATTTAGAGTCACAATTTGGTCCACTGAAAATGTTTTTTTATTTGTAAGTTGCGGCGCAGCGTAAGCGGGAGAATATGACTAAATCTAATTTACGCGGGAAATCTTTGTGACACTAATTTTCACGCGGACGGAGCCGCGGGCACAGCTAGTAGTATTGTTACATTCTTCTTTTTTTATGTTAAATGACAAAATAATAGTCGGGTCACCTGATACCTGTAAGTCACCTGCAAGTGGTAAATGTCGTTCATACACCACATCCGTATCTGTAATACTGAAAGAATCACGGACGCGGTTAAGAATTATGAAGGTAAGCTTTACTGGACAGTCAAGCAACACCGTTGTTGCTAGCGCGGGTACCCACTTAACTCCTTGAACTTAACCCTTACAACACAAAATAATTCAAGTACCTGTGGACTCAAAGACGTGGCTTTCGTAAAGTAGTTGAGATACTGGCACGCAAATGTGAGTGTCACGGGTTCGTCCATCTCTATGACGACGGCTTCCTCTTCCTTGTCTATGGATGCGGTCTGGGCCAACTTCACGTTCGCCGAGCCGATGTCGCCGGACGCTGAGAATTTTACACCTGTGGATAACATTACATCATGATTAAAACTTAATAATTCAAACACGTTGGTTTCACATGTCTGGGCAAAAATGTGTGCAATACCAATAAGAGTTTAATTAGAAGGTGTGTGGTACGGGTTATAAGCGTACTAAATTATGTCGAGTCATCAATATTGAGTTCATTGTCTTATTTATTTAGTACCTATTTCTTTTAGTGCGCAATAACCTTTCATTATCATATAATTTACTTTTAATACAGTTTAAATCAAAGTATCATAGTTTATTTAATTAATCGTTCAATTACCATAATTAAGAGAACACTAGCCTTTACATAGTGCTGTTATTTGCACACAAAACACAAGAGTTAAAAAACCAATTAACATTGGGCAGTAAACAATATTGTGTTGTGTTTAATTAAACATTCCTTGATCCGAACTTACTCAACACTGAGAACTTGTACGCTACAAAACTCAATGCTGAGAACTTGTATAGTATGATTTATGAATGTCAACCTACCTTCTTTAGTACAGGATATAACCATGGACTCTCCGAACTGCGAGAGGTCACGGCAGATACGCGCGAACTCCGCGCTGGGCATGCGGATAGTGCAGCTGTACTCAGTCTCTGGGATACCTGGCATTTGAGACAAATTAGTATAATGTGTATCAAACAATAATAATGACTGACAAATTAGTATAATGTGTATCAAACAGTAATAATGACTGACAAATTAGTATAATGTGTATCAAACAGTAATAATGACTGACAAATTACTGATTTGTCTACATCCATCCTTAGATTGAAATCCACTTGTTGTGGTGTGCCCTGCTATACAGACTAGCGCTATACCACCAGCTCTATTTAAGTGCGCTGGATTCTTTACAACCCCAGTTTAATCCTGAGAGTATTTATGTATGACAACCAGTGGCAAATTTCTAGACAGCTTCAGAGGCCAAGTTAAGACTGGACCAAAATTTTATCGACGCTTTTATGTGGCCTAAGAACTTTCCACACTTCTTTTTCAATAGACATCACTTGTAAAGAAAAGCATAGTATATGTACTCTAAGCCCCTCTTCTGATAATAGGAGACCCATGCCTTATAGCCTGTCTTTATTTGGTTGAACCCATAAGAATTTAAATCCATCTTCATTTACATCAACAAAACCATAAATACAACTTATGTTACCTAAGTGTTCAAGATCCAAGTTCATGAGTTTCATCTCATAGTCTGACACCTTCTCCTGATTGGGGCTCTCAAACACAAAAGTGACAGTGTCGGCATTATCCTGGGCTTTCATTGTCACTGTGTCCTTATCACCTGCACACTTAAGGATTTTTGACATACTAAAAATGAAAAAAAAAAATTACATTCTATTCTGTTTGAAAATAAGAGTACATTTTATTTTTATCAAACACAGTACAGACATTACAAATATTGAATTAGAATTATTAGTAATTTTTGAGCATGGCACATAATTAAAGCAATTGTTAATTATTATCTTTTAACACTAACTTGTGTGCCATAATTTTTATAACAATAGAAAATCCAGTGTCTTTAATTATATATGACCATGTAAGGGCACACAAGCAATTAATCCCCTATGATACAAAGCTAAAGCTAAAGCTTTCTTCATTAAAGGATTAATATGTAACAAACTATTTCATTTCACAATTTCATCTTAAAATTTTGTCTTTCCATAAAGAAATATAATAAGCTAGGATGCTTACCTTCCAAGATTCATGCCCATGGAGATATTCCTATCACATCTATATTTGTCAAAGCCATCTGCTCGGAGTGTGAGAGACACAAGTGAGACATGAGAGTTGTCCATAGCCTAGAACATCATATACATTATCATCATCCAACCTGCAGCCTTAAGACATACACTGTGAGACATACGGCCTCCCCAAATGTACATCATATACATTATACCAAATATACTTTCACTATTTTACAACACAATACAATAACACTTTATTGTAGCTGTGCTGATGAATTTCTTCTCATCCATGATAAAGCATCTTTCCGAAACGGTGGTAGAAACAAAAAAAATACGTGCTTAATTGTTTATGTGCTACCTTCGTGGACAAATAACTTTGAATTTGTGCACCACTAAAGACTGTATAGAGATACAGGCAAAAATATATTACCTACCATTTTTTTAGACAGATTTGTCTCTAATTGAGCATCATACCACCATATTAGGTGGAACCAGAAGTGGCACAGGCAGTTAAGGCTTTTAATACCATAATAATAAACAAGATCAACTTACTTGTAACTGTATTCCATTGTCGTCACAGTCGAATGTGGCTTGTGTGAGTAGATCTTTAATAGCTTCTAAAACCTTCTTTAGAATGGAGCTACGAAGAAGGCGTGCTTCAAACATTGTAACCTATAAAAGATCGTAATAGTTATGGGTTTGTAGGCGTTATTTTACACTATTATTGTTAGAGCTATTGATGACGACATCTCTATGCTGTAGTTTAGATGGTAAAAGCTATCGATCAAAACAGCCTACGTGTTAATCTTATAAGACAAAGGCAAACAAAATACAAATCAAACTGTATTCAAGTATTTGGCTTTGTTAGATTAGATACAGTGCATAGTAATATTATACTTACGTTTAGATAAAAGTGGTTTCAGTTGAATTATGTAAATACACAGTTTGCGTGTATCTTCACGTTTCCTTTTAGCTAATTTGGACAAAAAGTAACCGAGAGACACAATGACAGCCAACAAGCCGGTAGCAGCGGGAAAAATTAGCAATTCGGCGCGAAATTTGTCGTCAAAACGCCAAACAAAATGTAAGTCAAACTGTTTCGCATAGATAATATACTGAAATGCTGTTTCGCCACAGACTACTTACAGACGAGTTGGAACAAGTTGGCAGACTTAAATGTTACAATCACAATATTTCATAGTGTAATTACGTATTTTATAATTACTGCTTTGCTTTGATTGCAATTTTTTTCGTGTATGTACAAATACTTATACTCTTAGTTGGTATAGAATCCCATACCGACATTTCAATATACATGAAACTTATGAATAAGGATAATTAGTGCTGGTACTTAAAGCGTTGCAATTAGTATATATAAAAACCTTTCAGTAATGTAATATTGTTATGCGAACTGTTCAGTGTGTCCCTAAAATATACGTGACACTTTAGGACACACTCAGATACACAGGTATAAATAAAACTACATTTAAAAACCAATAACAATGTTTTAATACAACTTAACAAGACAACTGAACAATTTGATCTTGATTTGGGTATGATGGTATAGTCAGATTGTACTTTTCAATTATTTTTGGTGGTAAAAATCTACCACCCAATATATGTTTGGCATTTCCGAGTATTTCTGGCTTGGCACACAATTTTGGTGCTGACAAGGAAATAAGTAAACTTGGTTTGAGAGCACGTTCAGCTCCTGGACCATTTTCTACATCCCAGCCACTAGGGATGTCCACACTGAAAATAAATATTACGTGAAACATAACAAATACACTTGATATATTTTTAAATTTCCCATATTATGCTTAACATCTTAACAATACTGCACTGCTCAATTAGAATCAATATAGCAATTGGAAGATGAATTAAGGTTATATTTTTTTTAATAACTACCTGCATACTGGTAACCCTGCATCAATTAATGCATCCAAAGCTGGCTTCAGCTCCTCTCTAACAGGTGGTTTAAAACTGAATCCAAACAGTGCATCCACTAAAACTTTATATTGATTCTTCAGTTCGCTTGGTGGAGGCAATGTATCAACAACATTTACTCCAAAACTTAGGCACTGATGGAGTAAGTTCTCATACAATGGTTTTGGTGTTCGTTTTGGATAATGTACAGCTACTGTGTAGCCAAACAGTGCCATGTGGCGAGCTGCCACCAGACCATCGCCCCCATTGTTGCCTGGTCCACATACAATAAGTGCTGAATCATACCTGTAATATAAGTGGTAATTAATTAAGCTTTACCAATTGATGTACTATATTAATAAATAATGAGTTTTAAATACAATTTCTCGTATCTCTCTTTGATATGTTGGTGACCAATGTTAAGTATTTCATAGTAATCTTTTTTATTTCGATTCCTGGCCAGAGCAGATATTTATGTGACAGATAAATATTTGTTCTCGAGTCATGGGTGTTAGTGATATGTTGTCCATGCCACCCGTGACACAGGCTTTCCTAGTGTAGGGGTATGAGTGTATTAGTGTTTGTTTATTAATAAATTTAAAAATACTTATTTAATATCTGTTATGTACAAATATATTGAATTTAAATTACAGTGAACATCTAAAGACTGGATGGACAGATGTATGATGATATTAAATTTACCTACATATTAACTGGATAAGCATGTGCTACAGCTGTAGCTACACTAAGTCCAGCCAGCTCCATCAACTGATCTACACTAAACTTGTACTCATTGAAAAGATCCTGATCAAGAGCTGCAGCATCTTTCTGAGATAAATAGTGCACTCTGTGCAATGTATTGCACTGGCCAGTCGCCATTACGCCACTGCTGAGAAGATTTGCTACACGAAGCTGAAATAGCACGAGATTCACACTCTCTGAAACATGTTTTACATCGCACGTTATATTTGTTTTATCTCAAACGACTTATTGTTCAATTTGCGAATATCTTGATAAAATAAATTTAAGGTCATGGCGATATAATACACACCAGAATTGCGCTCCTCAAAACCTTTTGGATCAACATTTACACTTACAGTCAAAACTCCGCTAATGTAAAAATTGTTAAGAGGCAAAGTCCCTGTAAGAAAGTAAGAAAACTATGTTGTCTCATTGAATTCAACACATACAAATTTATTTGCACTTAATGTTATTTGAACATTACGGACATATTACAACAATTACTTCGGTTAAATGGATTATTATTTGGTAAAAGATAATACGTTTACTAGTATTAGAATTAGAGTTGCATTCAATAAAGTTCATCTAC
>DWPQ01001793.1:0-11583 GCA_018251795.1 Perichares adela | reverse complement strand
GTAACAGTTAATTTAGTGCGCCAATTTCTTTTTTTTAGATACTCATAATTATCATTAGATTTGGATTTTATTCAGGTAAGATTAATACAGAAATTAATAACTAACAGATTAACGAAATCACATTTCATATTTATTACACAATACAAGTTAACTTTAATTAAATAAATAAGTTTATGGTGTTTACGGACGTCTGTGTATTGTGATTTTGAACTGGTTGTATAGTTGAATTATGTTCTAAATATATATTTTACGTGAAAATAAAATAAATGTAAGTTTTATTAGATTGTTTTCGAATCAATCCTATATGTGACGACTCTTGACTTGTCTAAACGGCGTCTTGTAAACACCGATAGCGTCATGTGTTTTTTTTTTTTCTAAGTTTATCTTTTTTTTATAAATGACGGTAAACATAGCAGGATGAAGAACTTGGTAACCATTTATTGAGTAGTAATCACGGTATCTTGAATTATTTTTTATCACTACTCACTGTTTACCACATGCCAAGATATATTTAATAAATATGAAATTGGTGAGACAAATAAATAATTAGGGATCCAGATAGAGTAATCTCTTCTAAATGTTTAATTTTCTGTGCATAAACTGTAAGGAAATTTTATTAAACAAAATTGATAACCTTATAGTTTTGTTTGTCATATCTGGATGGCACAGTTATTTGACTTAGAGGCTGTTGTTACTTTAAACTTATGTAATACTAGCAAACCAGGCGAACTCCGTTTGGCCACCAGATAGATAGGCTTCGTTTTTTGTAACATTTCGTTTGAGGATTAAAAGATGAAGAACATATATTTTTTTTGTTTTATATTTGAAAAGGAAAAAAATATTTTTTCCTGAATTTTCTTTGCTATGAACCTCGCGGAGCCCGAGACCTTTCCAACGAATGCAAAACTGTGGAAATCGGTTCGTGCGTTCTGGAGTTATAGTGTCAGGAAGGAAAACCCGACTTATTTTTATATTATAGATCAGCTGTGACCGCGGCTTAGTCCGCATGGAAATCAGTTTGTCACGAAGTTTTTCCCGCGTAAATGCCGAAACCCTGGGAATTCTAAGCTAAAATATAGCCTATTTTATCCTCCACAACCTCGTCGAAAGTCTTTCCAGAGATTAGCCCGAACAAACAAACAAACAAAAATGACAAACAATTTTATTTTGGTATACGTACCATGTATACATGCATTTAGTAAAAAGTGGTTATTTAAATATTACAGAGACTGCAATTTTATTTGTGTGTATAGATGTAGAAGCTGTATTGAAAGCCCAGCTTTACTGTTGTAAAAAAAGAGTTCTCAATTACTGTGGTACTGAGAAACAGCGGCCCTTGCTGAGTGCAACCCTTTTCGCCATCACTGGGCTAGATAGGCAATCTGCTACATAGCTATAATAATAATATATAAATACCCACTTTAAGAAATGTATCTGTAGCATAAGTACTTCATATGTAAATATGGCGAAATAAATGTTTTTTCTTTCTTTCAAGTAACTAGTGATAAAGACAGAGTTAGTCATGCATTGATAGAAGAGACCCAAGAACAGCTGTGTGATAGTTATGTTGATGAAATGTTGTGCTGATTATA
The DNA here is from genome assembly GCA_018251795.1 of Perichares adela. NCBI lineage: Eukaryota > Metazoa > Arthropoda > Insecta > Lepidoptera > Hesperiidae > Perichares > Perichares adela. The sequence continues at coordinate 9,991 of DWPQ01001793.1, read as the reverse complement.
TACGGCCTCCTTTTTTTTTTTAAGCTGGTGGTATGGAGGGCGCGTCCCCGGACTTGCCCGAAGCGGCCCATACGCGGCGAACACGAGCAGCGTTGGCGGAGATACCCATACGCATGGACCGGCTGAGAGTGACTCCCTTGCGGTCATTGACTAACACACGCGAGGGGTCACCATCACTACCCCCGGGGTATCTCAGTCCGGCACCTTCCCCTGATGAACTGTTGATACAGCAACGAGGTTATTTGGCTTTTTATTTATCTACTAACTGTGCCAGCGGCCTTGCCCGTGTGGACATGCATGTATGTCACAAGTTTTTCCCCACGTAACTTCCAAAACTGCAGGACATGTAAGATAAAATATAACCAATATCATGCACCACAACCTGCTCTATCTCACAGTGAAAGGCCCGTCAAAATCGGGCCAGCAGTTCCAGAGATTACCCAGAACAAACAGACAGACAACAATTGTAAAAAAAAATATTTTGGTATAGGTATTTACTGTGTATATGTATACTCCAATTTTATTTAGTTGTATAGATATATTTTTTTGTACAGACCATGTAAATTAATTTTAATAATAGTCTTAAACAACTTGGATACACATCAATATATTAAATAATATAATCATAATCGCCATATTGAATTATTGCTATTCTACTTATATTGCTAAATATTTAGTTCCTATTCATCGATTTCAGGCCGAAAACGTCTTCCAGCGACCTGGTCTCCCGATATTGATGTCAAGCGTAACTCATCGTTCCACTCCGTTGTACGCACACCGCCCAAAAGTATTCCCGGTCGCCTCACGCCCCCGAAACTAGGTGTCACATTACGCTCCACTCCGCGAAAACGACTTCTACTTGGCGATTCAGAACGCATACCCCTTACTCCCGAAAAGATAGACTTCAGCGACATCAGTACCCCTCAGAAATTCAAAATAACCAGCCCGGTCTTAGCTTCTCCACCCCCTACTAAACGATCGAGACTAGAAGCCTTGAACGCTGAATGCAAGGGGCCAATAGACACGGCCCTCAAAGGGCTAAGTCCGACGCAGCTGATCAACATGATCAAGAATTTAACGTACAAGCATCCGGAAATCGAGCAGGAGATCAGGCGAGAGATGCCCGTACCGGACCTGTCTCCGCTCGAGGAGAGACTGAGCTACTTGAAGTCTAACATATTCAAAAGTTTGCCCACGTCACGGCTGACGTCTAAGACCGATTCGCCGGCGTACTCCCGCGTTGCCACACACCTCGCTGCCTTCAAGAAATGTCTAGTTGAACAGGGAAAGTTGTTGGTCGAATCGCAGCACTGGGATTCTTTAGTGCAATACGTTTTTCTCGCTTGGAGTTACGTAAGGGCTACTCCAATATGGGACAATCAGCCCCATAATGCGCAGCGGAAACAGTGCTTTAAAGCGCTTACCAACTTCTGTATGACTGCACTGAAAAAGGGAGGTTTTGACAAAGATTATCTGCTGGATATCCAGGATAAGCTGCTTGGCATGGTCTCGGATAGTGAGGAAGTCCAGTCTTGTACCCAGTTTGTACAAGGACAACTCCAAGGTTATGTACAAAATTACTAATTTTGTTTTTAACGCTGGCCGCAAACTCTTATTGGTGAAGAAAACCATATTTATTTCATAGACATAATTATACATAGAGTAGGGGAGCCTATAGCCATAGACCTGTGAGTGCGTATGTCCAACAAATAAAAAGGGAGAACATTAGTGACTTGTACTTATCTTCGTCTAAAATGCGCAAATAAAGAGAGATGATGGGGCGTCTCATTTCCTATTTCTATTTTTACAATGGACCCGTAGGCTGGCTTTCCTACTCCAGTATAATAACTCTATGATTTATTTGTATTGACAATAATCATATAGTACCCTACTGAATTGATAGTCAATAGTAGACAACTAACTGACATGGCCACATGCGATAGAAGTAAGCGGAGTAATTTAGGTGTCAATTTTTTTTTTCTTTCTTACATACCTAATTGAAGTTGCGTTTTTTAGATGACAACAAATTTGAAACATACACACCGGGCTAGCTGATGATTTTACCGTTGCCATGGATGTGACGTAAAAATCATCACTGAAGCTTTTTTTCGTAATCAGAACTTTATATTGGAATTGTTTTATGATTTGTATATTCCTCTATTTGTACCCCAAATATAGATACATTATGATCTACCTATAAAAGATTCGAAGAGAGGCATTTCTGTCCAATAAATATATCCCTTTGTAATTAAAGTCTTATCTCATAACGGCGAAACCATTAAATCAAATAAATTGTTCGTTTTTTCAATGAAATTTGAACCTTCATTTCTTTATGATTTACCATTGACTGCTGATCTGATTGACGGAAGTATATTTTCTGGTTTAATTTTCGAATTCGTCAATCATGATTGTATTCGGAACATCCATGTTCGAAATACGAATTCGGAAGCGGAACATGTTTGTTTGCGGCCAGTTCTGTTAATTTTAAGTGAACGTTTTCGCGCGCATTTCTCTAGTGACAAAGAAATGAGCTGTCGACGGGTAAGCGAACGCGATAACTTATAATACTTGATGTGCCTTTACTTAGATATATTTACTGTATTAAGAATGTATACATTAAGTGCCTTTGTGTGTGAACTGACTACAGACTTTTTACTTAAGTATTTCAAGAACAAGTAGTGCTTGTAAGGAAATATTGCTTGTCATTTTTTTAATACATATATATCATATATTTTCCAAATTTCTGTTTGCAAGATACAACTTTCGAATTAATTTTTAAACATACATCAACAAGTAAATAGCATTTTTAATAATAAATTAATTTTTGAATTGAGTCATTTTCGTTCTAACAGTGCGATATATACGGGGTGTAGTTTTTAAGTGTTGCCGGGTTTTTTGCAGTTTGGACGATCTCAAATTGGCAAGGGATCATTACAGACATTAAATTGTAAAACACACATTTGAAAAATAGATGCAGGAATTGAACCCAGGGCCGTGCTAGAGAGTACTATGTTCAAACCAGCCTAGCACTGATATAAGTATCAAAGTTTTGTCCATTTTTTGTACCTATTGTAAAAATATTTATACTTGATACATCTAGGAAATCCTGCCACATCCTGAGGTTGACACTTTAGAGTCCCTGATAAAAAATAGTAACAATTATCTTGGTTGCATGTAGGGACTGCTTGTATTATGATTATTGTTTGGTACAGGGATGAGGGCGAAGGTCCCAGCTATATGTAAATGTAAAGAATGGGTTTCGGGTTGAGAAGCAAGGGCGGAGCAAGGACTTTTTAATAATACGGTCATTCAATGAGGTCGTTGTAGGTATAGATCATGAAAATTAAATTTTTAGATGTATAGAGTTGATTTTTAAAATGCCATTAATTTTCAATAATAACAAAAGTATCAATAGCTAAGGCAGATAGTTTTGTTTGAAGCTTTTTCTATCACTATAATATTTATGTCACCAGTGTCACTTAATGGCTACACCCTGTATTTTTATGATAAATTTTATGCATTTAAGTTATATTTAGCTTCTTGAATTCTAAACTCATCCGCAGTGATATTTATTCAAACACAGATGAGTTTAAAATTAGTGTGTTTTCTACATATCCTGATTAAAACCGCAACTGTAATTTTACTACTTTGGTTTGAAATTGTTTCAGAGCAGACTCATTTTTTAATATACTTTTTTATAATTTTAATAACAGGTTAAATAAATCATAAACTGAAAGTAATATTGTTTTATTAGTAACCTTGTTTATGTGCTTGGTCACTTTATGAGAGCTTCATCAATGAGATTTTGTACCCACCCGGTTGCCTTATTTTTTACCATCCTAGAAAAAAACGTAAGGCGAGAGTGTATTCTACTAAGTTAGTACGTTTTACCAGCTATAAGTACCTAACACCTTTTACCAATTTGAAAAAAAAAAACAGTTATCTGTTTCTGTTTCAATATCGAAGAAAAGTAACATATGGATGTCCATAGGGGGCAAAGATCACTTATCATCAGGTGAACTGGTGTCGGCTATGCATTTACAAAAAAACATTAATTATCCATATTACATCACGTTAAGTTATGAACGTGATATCGTGTGTAAACAAGCGTCGATAATTAACTCTTTGGTAATCATTAAATTATATGAGACATACAGTTTATTTATCATCATAACCAATTATCTCGCTGCTAGGGCTTCGGTTTCCTATCACATAGTAGAAGCTGGTTAACTCACTCACCCTTCTCACCTTTGAGAACATTATGGAGAGCACATAAGAAGGTTTCGTCGCGTTGTTTTCTAGTAGTAAGTTATAATTTATTAATTTTCTAATATGCACTTAACGTTCGTGGTTCGTGTAGTATTTGAAGGCAGATCCCCCCTTGCAGAAGACCAGTGTTTAAGCTACGACGGCCTATGCGCAGTCATTTTTATTATCGAAATATAACTTTTGCAATAAATTTAAATAAACAATGTAGTTTTTCATATGCCTCGATAACAGATAATGTTCTCCATACTTGCGAGATCTCATGAAACAATAACCCTTACCACCGTGAAGGAGTGAGGTCATCAATTTTGATGGTACGCAGCTCCGTGACCTGTAGAAGGAGGCTCTTGCGCCATAATCTCGTCCGTTAACAGCAACAAGTGAGGTTGGCTTGGCGTGACGGATTTGACTTCTTACTCCTCGAATACACTTACTCTTAGAAAATAATTGCCAAACAACAATAACAATTACTTAATTTATAATAATGATTATTTTTAAAAACAAAGTGGAATGTGTGTGATCTATAGATCATCATTAACTAATTGTTATAAGGATTAACTTGTTATTAACTAATAACAATGACACGCACTTTAATGATCTTTTATGACAAACATTTGGTGTCTAATGATCGGTAATTAATTGATTTGTTTACTAAACATTATCCCCACTCTGGAGTATCGTATATAATAGGCAACATAAAATTTTTAATATCAGTACAATTACGTATTTCTTACCGTGTTAATCTATAAAATATTTCCAACAAGATGAATTTATCCGAGATTTGTGAAATGCTTGGTGAAAGAATTGAACGTTATAAGGCGATGAAACTTGCTAAACGTAAGTAATTAAATGCATATTTCGTTTGTTTTGTTTAAGTTTTATATTTTATTTTTTAATTAAACTATACTACTGGCGGACTTTATACCTGATGAGTATTATCTTCCAGTAAAACTTGGTTGGTGGAATAAGTTCTTAATAAAAAAATAAATAAGATATATATTTTTTTAGATATAAATGTATTTTTTGTGATGTTTATGACATCACAAAAAATACATTTGTTCATGACTTAGTCTATGTTATGAGCTATGACAAACCAAGGAAAATATAAATAACATATTTACTGTGCAGTGCAATCGAAATATAACACTTATGTGTTATTATTTACAAAAGATTTCCACTTTGTAACAATATTTTAATTCTACATAATACATTTCAGAACGTAAGGCAGTAAAAGCATTTAGCGCTAAGAAGACTATCAGTAACACCAGGATATTTTCTCCTCAACTTCCATCAACCAGTAGCTCTGGCTCTAGTAGTGACGAACGACCGCCAGTGCTATTAACTCCACGGAAGTACAGAGTGAAAAGAGTAGCTGTAACCAACAGCAGAAGGTTGATTTTCAATGATCCGGAGGACTCTGACGACGAAACTGACTCTCCGAAAAGAATGAGGATTGAATGACAACTCAGCTGGGCTACTGTGATAAGGGCCTGAAGGAGGAAACTACATTTTAGCGTCAAACTGTTATGATTTTGCGGTTAAGCGAAATTTGAATGCGTATATTTGAATATGACATGCAAGGTGCACTGTTAATGTTATGAACTTGAGGACGATACCGGGACGATAACGGTATATTTATTTTTACCCGACTGTAAGGATATGTTATTAAGTACTAATTGAATCTTCTGTAATGTTCAATTAAAAGGACACATGGAACATTATAAACATGTGTACAAAGTAAAAAATATACCTACATGTACAAACGGGAAAAAATATTTGTTTGTTAAGTTTACAATAAAATTTTGCCAATTTATACATGTAAACTTGTTTTGAGTTTTTACTTATTTATATGTTATAATTTACATATTAATGCATATAAAAATATGTCTGCAACTGTAAATATTATAGGTACTGTTTATAAAAAAAAGTAACTTTACATATAATTTAAATTTAATTTATTTAAGTTACGTTTCTATATGTACAGTGTTGTGTACTATAGTGAACAGTATTTATTATTAAAATTTATATTTGTTTATTATAATGCGTTGTTGTTATTACATCCCCTGTTAATCCAAATACATAAAAAATATCGCCTCAGAATGTGTGTTGCATATTATTATGTCACCACTCATATAGACAAATAAATAAAATTGGAGTGTCTGTTTGTAATATTGAAATAACTTTTTACCAAATGCACATGTATGTATACACGGTACACATACCAAAATATTTTATTTTAAATTTTTGTGTCTGTTTGTTCCGGCTAATCTCTGGAATAGCTGGACCCTTTTTAACGGGTCTTTCACTGGAAGATAGATGATGTAGTTAGGAGTAACTTAGGTTACTTTTTATCATAAAATTCCCGGGGGGCTGGGATTTACACGGGAAATCTTTGATTTATATTGATTTAAACGCGGGCACAGTTAGTCAGGCAAAGCTACCGTAGTGTTAAATTAAAAATGATGTTGTTTCTGCCAATATAATTTTCTCAAAACACATCGTAACACTTAATCGTAGGTAAGACTAGTCAATAGTCAATTACATTAGGTATTTTAGAAATTGACTAGAAATAATAAATAAAGGAGTTATTAATACATAATTATTGAAATCATAGACGCCGGCAATTTTTGAACAAAAAATTTGGAGTGGATACAAGTTTTGACCTGGATTTCGTAGTGAATAAGGTCTAAACATAATATTATCCCTACTCTTCAATGTCTGTCCAAAAAGTTTATTGATAGTTTACCGACTAACCGTATCAAATCGAAAAAAATGTTTTACCGTTTTTTTCGTTTTAAACCGATTGATTTGACCGGCCTTACATCTATAGCCTAGATGCACGTTACGACTTCTACCATCGCTTAAGCAAGATTATAGCAGTGGAAAATCGTACTTGGGTTATAAAACGACGTAAAATAGAAAATCAGTGTAGAACAATAAGTCTCAAAAATTAAATCATTCACGGTTACAACAACGAAGCCTCAGCGTAAAGAAATGTTTTGAACGCTCCTTTACGGTGTGGTAAACATAACAGATGGAATAGTTATTAGAGCTGATAAAAGATGGCGTTGACAACATTTCTCATAAATCAGTGCAGGCGCCGGACTACGTCAATCCTGTAGTGTCAAACAAACTTTCAATTCATTCAAGTCGAACATCGTGAGAGTGAACGTGTACTTCTGTAATTTTTTGGTCAGTAAAGTTTATTCCGTTTAATTTTGACTTACATGCATTGAAATTTCACAAAAATTATCCAGGCCCAGAAACGGACTGCTTCAAGTAATACCAGACGCCAGTTTAAAAAATTCAAAAGTGAGTATTTTGGCCAATATACTTAACTACTTTTTAAAGATAGAGCATCAAGATCAAAATGTCAGCACCGATTTTTCGAAGAGCTTTCAGCTCCTCGCCAATTTAAGTTCTTCTCTGGCTGAGCATTCCACGCTCGCCTCTCTATCCGCGTGAAGCTGTAAAGGCCGCTAGGTTCAACAGCAAAATGTCTATCAGGAACAAAACAAGATCAAAATGTCGAGGGGAGTTTAATTCATTTATTTACATAACATAAAAATGTTACTCTAAGTAACGTTTACTTAAAGATTTGTGCACTTATTAATCTTTACCCACATATACTTTATTCGAAACTTGTATATTTATTATACTACTGTATTTACTCGCTATAATAATACTACCTGTCTGATTCCCAAGCGTAACAGATTTTTATTCTATCTGCACACAATTTAACGACACGGTAGTAACCTATCTTATTTTATACAATTGTACCAATTTATACATAAGTAGTCCACTTGTTTACATGTTTAGTACCTAACTAAAATTGACATCTCCATCATAATTCGAAGCTCGATTTATTGCCTACTAGTTTGAAGTGGAAGCGTTTTGTTTTTGATTCATCAGACTAAAACAAAAAAAAATGCCATTACCATTTAATATGTAAAAAACAACTTAGTTCACACGTCTGCTACGATACATTAACTTGTTTTAATACTCGGCTTTAAAGGTGCGTGTTGGTGTTATAAAATGTATTGATTTGAATATAGCAGTAAAAATGAAAGTAGGGTTGTGTCTTTTTTATAGCTGATTTAAGCATATTTTCCGCCTGATGTTAAGCAGTAAAGCAGTCCTCATCGTTTATGTACACGGGCAATACCCGAGACGCACCTAACCAATGTAACGCCGGCCGAGAGACTACTTTCAACTTGTTATAGCTATAAGGAAAAACCACAGAAACCAGTTTCACAGCTTGCACGTGTTAATATATCTACCTTGTGTCTTATTTGTTGTGTTCAAAAACACAAAAATTTAATTGGGCATGTATTTTATGATGCTTGCAACCAATAGTTTTCGAAAGGGTTTCACCCCCTCTTCGCTAGCTTAAATCCTTCTCTGCCTGAGCATTCCAAGCTCGCCTTTCAGTCCGTGTGAAGCTGGAAAAACCAAGTTTCAACAAAAACCAAAAGTTATATTCCAAATGGGCCCAAGTGTTTAGTAAGTTCCGAATCATAACTTATTTCGCTCGTAGCGATTTACGATATACCTATCACTAGAATTTTGCAATCTGATGAAGGTGTATGTGTTAAGTTTCTTAATTATTTTTTGGTACAGCACTGGTTTTAAAATAATATCGTTTAAATTAAAGTTTTTATATGTTTGTTTTAGTTCCAAAATGAGCAAGGGGAAAAACATTCACTGCGTGGAGGTGGAGAAAGGCGCACTTATTTTTGCCATTTTCAACATTGTAGGTAAAATTTTCTTATTTTATTAATTCAGCTTTCATTTGCTCCCAGGGAGAAATCTTTAAAAGATTACCAACCTTTCTGCAAAATGGATTAGGGGGTAATGAGATATTTGTATCCAACAAAAACCCTGAGCATATGTAGCGGTTATGCTAAATAAATATAAATTAATTTAATAACTGATCATTCACCGCTCAACCAGTGTACGCCGCTTAGGATTTCCGTGTGGCAGTCCGATAGCCTACACTAGTGGGTTCGACGTAGATCGAGTGGTCCTATTTAGATCCTGGGGGCGTCTGAACCCTGCATATACCTGATAGTTTTTCAAAGTTTTGGTATTAATAAATGACTGTCATTGGCTTCGATGAAGGAAAACATCGTGAGAAAACCTCCACATCTGAGTGGTCATGTTAAAAATGTGTAAAGTATTCGAATTTGTAGTTGGTTGTCGTAGTGGGGGTCTTTGTACTCCCAGTTTGAGATTAAAGTCAAACCCTTCAGCAGTATAGAAGATACTATCACGCGAAACATATCGTCGAAAGGCTATAAATGCACTAGAGCACTATAAGTGAGGACATTGCCTTTAACTTAAGGATAGATAGAGTCCCACATACCCTATGAATTTACATATCAACGTCATGTAAATAAGATGTGAAAGCATATAAAATGTTAAATTTTAGATAGCTACTTCAGTGGGTGCCGTGACTACACTATGCGGATTTGTCATCCTCTGCGTCATGTCGGACGCGACCATTCAGAAACTTAATAATCCAGAGGGTGACAGAGTTCTCACACCACAGTTATTGTACCCCCTGGAAATGGGCACGGTTGTAGCCGTCCTTGCTGTCGATTTCTGCATTGCATTCGCGTTTGCAGTTGTCCTTATCGTAGGATTACGCAAGGTAAGTTCCATCACAGACACACATGCAAACTGGAATGAGGTGTCTTCCTATAATTCTGAAGCGATATGATAT
>DWPQ01001792.1:0-11586 GCA_018251795.1 Perichares adela | reverse complement strand
TCACTGCGAATTAACTCCAATTAAATTAATTTGAGCCCAAGTTAGGCCCATCGCCCACGGCGACTTTTTGAAGCGATGCAGTCGCGCGTTCAGCAATCGCGCGACAGCATCGCTTCTAACGCGTGATAGTCGTATTTGCAACGCGCTACAATAGCGATGCCAACGCGCTACTGCATCGCGACTGCATCGACACAAACGTGCGACCGTGTCTGACGACATAAGGGAGATAATGGAGGGAGCGGGGGGTGGCATGTGATTGGGAAGGGGAACCGAACATCAGTGCAACACTGACAGGTCCAGAGTGCTGTTGTCTGTAACATACGCCAAATGGAGTCATTCGACACCGAAATGTTTATAATGGAAATTAAGAACCGTCTTGTAATATGGGACTCACGTCTTTCTGAGTATTCTAATAAGATTGCAAAAAGAAAGGCATGGGAAGAGATAAATGAAGTATTTGATTTAGAATTTGGAGAAAAAACCAATAAAGAAGAGAATGCTTGTGGTAAATTATTTATTTACCTTAAAAATACTTTATCATTATTATTATTCAGCAAACGGAACCCGAGGTAGTATTTTAGGACATTAATTGGTTACATTTTTCAAATTTTTGAATCTTGCCACGGTACAGAACCTTCACCGGTGAAATAGTTGTGATCGTCTCGTCTTTGAATTAAATATAAATTGAATCTTGGAATCCAATTATACTCAAGGTGTGATCAAACTTGTACCCATCTCGCTTACGTATAAAATTGTGCAATATATAATCATCACTAATACCATCCACTGACGTTTGATAGCACTTTGACAGTTCACAACTCTTTCGACATTGACCTTGACGTTGACTCTTGATGAGTAAATTACACTTGTATGTCAAATAGAACCGTTGAAATTTGAAAATTATTTTAAAACTTTAATGACGCTAAAACGGCGGGGTTTGAACATACGTATACACCGAGCTTTTCACAATAGTTATAATCTTAATTCTCAATTCTCACAAATGATTATCTTTTTCCCCAATATACTTAGATTGTGGGTTTACCGACAGTATTGATTTCGCCGTAAATGTGATATGGCTCAAGATGTCCGTTTCCAACATAGCTCGATAACTTTCCGCCAACCGAAACCGATAACTAAACCGTAAAATTACAAGTAGGGTTATTTCGTTGGCACGGATTAAATCTCAGTATTATTAAATTGACTGTTTTTGCAGAATACACCAGGATTCACAAGATTTACCAGAGATGCCGACTGAAAATATAACTTCAAAAGCAAATAAACGTCCTAGAAAAAATCAAAAGATGAGATAGTGTCAGAAGCACTGACTATTATGAGAAATATCTCCCGACGACAAAATGCCTCTAAGAAAATATGCGGATGGTTTATTTGGAAATATTATTGCGAGCAGTTAAGCAAAATGGATCGCTCAACAAAAGCTATTGTGAGGCATCGGGCATCGGATTAATAATATAAAGCCCCGTCCATATGCTTGGCAAACAACGGCAAACAGCAAACATGTGGATGGGTGTGTGTATGTGTTTGCCTGTTCCTGTTTGTGTTTGTTACTGTTCGGGGTCGGTGTCGGTTTTAATTCACACATCAAAGGCTGTTTGGCAAACAGTTCGCGGTGTTTCCATACGTTCGGTAAACGATCAGTGCCGCGCGCGAGCTTACGGGTGATGGACGTGTCGCATCGATACCACGTTGTTAGCAGCAGTTTTTGGCGCGTTATCATGTCCGATTGGTCAGAAGAAACAACTCTTTGTTTTTTAGAATCAAAATGAGCCCTGCATTTGGAATTCGAAAGACATCAACCACAAAAATATGCAGAAAGTCCACGATGCGTGGGCCCGCATTAGTGTGATAATGAATAAAAATGTGAAAGAATTAAAAAATAAATGTTAATGGCTACGTTCAGTAGACACTTTAAAAAAACAAGACTCGATTCGTTCTGGTGCAGGTTGGTTTTGTTTGACTATTATTACTTTTTTATCATGACTTTTTTAGAGCTGCATTTTTTGCATTTGCAAAAAAATAAAATTTTTTTTTTACCGTAAAATGAAATGTACTTATCAAGCCACGCGCAACGGCGACCGGCGAAATGTACCGAGCGAATCGCGCGGGCGACATGCGGCGCGACAAGCGAGTAAAACAAATGTATTAATCAGTACGGCGCGAGCCACGGAGCAGCTGCAGTCGCGGCGAATAGTTTAGTGATTAATTAATTTTAGTTGTTTTCGCCGCGAATAATGAACACAGAGTCTTTTATTGCTGAAATACTAGCCCGACTAGTTATTTTTCTGGATATATTCTGTATTTCTCGTACTTCTTGTGGAATTCTCCATCTATACCCCGATTCTTATTCAAATCATGTACTCCAAAATCTCTTCCAAATATTAGGTCTTGAACCAAAAAACGATTACTTTCTAATCAATATTCGGACAATTTCGATAAAGACATTTCACTGTCGGACTTCCTTACTGGTCGCAGCGGCGAACATGAATGCCCGTGTCCTGCAATGGGTGTCGCGCGAATAGTCGCCTCGCCCGCCGCTTCGTCATTCGCACCGCCGATCCCCGTGGCCAGGCTGTTATCGTTAAACAGCGATTTCTTCCAGACAACCCTAATGTCGGGAAACACAAACAGAGGAAACTTCGGGCAGGGTGTATAATTTAGGGACATAAAGTTATAATCATAATATTATAAAAGTAATTAAAGTTTTAAATTCAAGGATGTGGTAACTTTGTAGTCATTTGAATATAAGTCCATCTCTTCTCGTAGTTGTTAGAGTTAATTACTCCTTTGAACTTTTTATATCAATAGTAGAAGGTCGTCTGGCTGTACATAATAGCCTTAACCCATGGGTATCACAACTTTTTTGAATAATTTTGTCTGTGTCCGACACTAATCTATACTTAAAATTATAAGTATTTACATATTAATGAGAAGGTATATTCATTATTAGTTTGTGAAAACTCAGCTGACAGATTACTCCCTTGTAGTCTACTCTAATGAAAATTCATTTAGTTAAGGTCTCAGTAGATAAGTTTTGATAGCGAATGGACAGCGAGGATAACAACGAATAATAACTATTTCTCAGAGGATTAAACTTAACTATTAGCTGAATTAAGTCGTCTTAGGCCTTATTTAGAACGAGATGTAAATTGTTCAGACACTTCGAAATCTTCGAAATTCATCTTCGAAAATTCTTACATCAGTTTTAATAATAAAAAATATTGTTACCTAATTCCGAGTCTGGTTCACATCAGAGAGTTCCGTATTTTAAATGTACCCAGACACATTTACAGTTATCATTTGCCATTGCCAGTTGGTCTGACCACGTCACAGACGGACAGAGTTACTTTCGCATTTATAACATTAATATATATTAATACACACATTGCAATACAATGCATTTCATTTTAAGTTTAAATAAACATAAAAGCTCGGAACATTCACCACTTCCAAACCAGGCAACACTAGATAAATACCCCAAAAGTTTCAAGTAAAGCTCCAGATAGTCTCAACAAAGCTGAAGTTGTCGTCCAACAGCCGCGGCGACGTGAGCGGTACAATGGGGCGACGACAATTGTTCCACATCAGATGACGAGTACAAAGGCTACAGCGGGTAAAATCTGTTAAATTCATTACAATCGCTATTGTAACGACAGCGCCTTCGGGCTACCGATTAACGATTGATAACAACTCATGAAAGAAACAGATCAATATAAAAAACTCTTTTTGGATTTTTTAATATTTTATTAGGAGAAAATCACGTGTACGTTTCGGGACACCCGATTGAAGTGATAATTTAAACTAAACTTGAAAAACAAGTGTGTGTTATCTTTACATGCGATTGAATTAAAACTTCTTTGATTGACTCAGATGACGATTAAGTTAAAAATAAATATGTTACAATTTTATTATTTACTAGCTGTGCCCGCGGCTCGGCCAGCGTACAAATCAGTGTGTAGCAAAGTTTTTCCCGCGTAAATCCGAACCCCGCGGGATTTCTAATATAAAAAGTAGCCTATGTTACTGTTGTATTAAATACAGTAATAAACAAAACGTAACTCTCACTCTTTTCATCTTTACTGATTTATATCTTCTTTTCAACTTCCGTTCGCCTCGACCTATCACACTTTTCGTTACGCATTCACCAGCTGTCAAGCGTCAGTTAAGAAGTTTTACAAAAATAAAGAAAACTCAGACTGGATCGGCGATTTCATTGCAACGCTGAAAGGTAGAATCTTCATCACATTTCACACCGTATTTCTGCTGAAAATAAGATACATTGTGCAACATAGAAGGTAGGGCTAGGCGGAAAACAGAACCGTAAGAAGACTTTCATAGCCTAACCTTGACAAAATGTCATTTGTTAGCAAATAGTGCTACCTCATCAACTAACGTTGAAGTATATGCTGTATCGTTAATTCAAGTTACCGTCCGTCATGCGCTGCTAGATTGGCATACCAATTATCATGATTTTATTGATTGGCAAACAGTGCCTAAGTATTTGTTGAATACATTATAATACTCTCCGTGTGACTCCTGCTATTTGACGATTGACCCATACTATTTATTTATCATGAACTTCTAAAATATAATATTTACTGCGGTCTTTGCGTTCGTAAATACGAGTATATAATATTATATTAAATTTAACGTTGGATACTATTCCCAGACGTGATATCACCTACGTGATATATTATAAAAGAATTCATGACATATATTCGGATTATGGTAGCACAGCGCGTGTATAAGGAGGCCAAGGTTTTTAAACAAGAAGAAAACCTTTTCATTATCTTTTGTCTCTCTCACCCACAGCCTCGAGTTCAAAACGCGTAGCAGGCAATAAGAACTCTCCGTTTAATTGCAAGAGTGCTATTTGAATAAAAATTTAATTACTTTTCTCGTTTAAAATAATTTCCTCTTTTTAATTAATGCAAGAGCTGTGAATATCTTATCAACTGCTCTATATCCGACTTAACCAGGCGAGGGACGACAGGTAATATCATTTGAAAGTTAAAAATGCTTTTGCGTGTCATAGTAAAATATACATACGTAACAACGTTACAGATGGATGATCGGAATTTGTATCGTAATCGAAAGTTTCTTTACAAACACAACAAACTCGTAACAATAACATAACTTTCTAATACCGATAGAAGCCTCTCCGCGTGAAAAATAAACGTCTGAGAGTGTTCGGTGCTCGGAGGAGGTTATTGTTTTATTTGTTCACCGCCGGCGAAAAATTCCAATCCATTTACTATGTACACCTGCTTTCAGAACTCGGTAGGGCTGCCTCTACCCACATACACACATCGACTAAATATATAAGTCTTCTACATATTTATACGGATCTCCTTTCAGAATTTTTAATCCTGCGTTTAATTCGAATTCATAATTTTAATGTGGGGATTACTGACGCATATATCTGTAGGTTTTGCCCAATTACCGATCGGAAAAAGCATGGAGGAGAAAAAACTACGAAAAGACCTTGTCAACTCATCTTTTAAAAACAGTTTCCTAGTCAACATTCTAACACAGGACACAAAAAAAAATCTTTTCCGGTTCTATTTAACAACGGTGAATATTTAACAACGCCCTCTCGCGGAGAGGTTTACTTTTCAATTAGGCTTCAACGGGCAATTCGTACAATTTATTGCAATTGTTTGCTTAAAACAGATGTACACGAAAGGATTTTTAAATAATTACAACCAACTTTCAATGATCCTGAACGTTTATATCCATCTTAAATGTTAGACCGAAAGGTGCGTTTATGCCTATTTCACGCTCTCGAACTTAGTATGTATGTCATTAGTACGGCTTAACAGTAGTGTGAGTATCAGTGAGTGAGAAAATATTACTTCTTAACACTTTCTTCCAAGACGTGGTTACGGTACAAATCTCCAAAAACGATTGACTTTCGGAAAATATTTTTAAAACCATTTTTTAATACTTTTCTTTTAATATTGAGGTGGATCCTCTGACATAACCGACGAAGACAAATGAGGAAGATCCGCTTGATATTGGCACGCTTGTACTTGAACAGAAAACGCAAAAAATATTTTTTAGTTGATTCGATTGAAAGTATGGTGTGAGTACATAAAAGGCATAAACAAGTAATAAAATTAAATGACATTATTTACTAGATGGAACTATTTTTAAACTAAAATTTAGGTGCGACTAGGGAGTAACCCAGATATTTTTTCTGACGGAAGCAACGGTCAGTATTCTATAGTACGAGCAGAACCCGGGTTCTATATTGACAATTAAAAATCATCAATTTAACTATTTACCAAGAAGATAAGCAAATCGATGGTATTATCATAAAATTCACAGAGTAATGACAGTTCATGTCATTCATTACAATATTATAAACTCAAAATCTGTTATATTATTTTGAATATAAAGTTTTACTTTAGAGATTACACGCACTAATTGTATTTGTTTAAACAATGTGAAGTGAATTCCAGAGTCCGGAATTATAGAATTTATTTTTCCACTTTCATCGATCCCATTACAAGCACCTGAAGAGACTAAATTAGATTTTACGATTGACGTAAGCCGTAGGGCTAAGGCTCCCTCATTTTTCACATAAATAGTCAAAATACAAGTGGCAACGAGACTTTTATGTCCGAGCTTTACTTGCAATTTATCGAAAGATATCACAAATCCCATTGTCACAGGCTGGTATAACGTATGAGGGTCGTTCCTTAAGTCGCGATGGTAAATTACCTTCTATGTATGTTAGTGTAAGGAATCCTGTCAAAAAGTTCCTTAAGTATCGTTTACATTTATTTTATTGACTTAACTATAAGACCTGTACAGTTCTTTAATAATATCTATAAATATAAAATTTTCGTGTCACAGTGTTAGTTGCCAAACTCCTCCGAAACGGGTAGACCGATTTTTATGAAATTTTGTATGTAGCTTCGGTAGGTCTGAGAATAAAAGAAGCGTTATTTAGTATTACGAGTGGCGCCGCCTGTTGCCTATTAAAAAAGTAAAAGACGGCGCATATGCTCATACCCTCTATTACGTTTAAATCCCTTTTCTGCGATTTGTATTCGAGGCATTCCTGCCTTACAACACGACCGATAAAGAATTCAATGTAGGGATCAAGCAGAGGAGATATTGCTTCAGAAGCCTTAAAATGCAGCCGTCTGAATAAAGAGCCTCCGAACAATACCGAAAACATTGGTGGCGAAGGCATATAAATCAAATAGTCGTCATAGAAATGCGATCTCTTGCAAACGGATATAGAGTTCGAAATTACATGACTCTACAATGCTAGAGTCGTAAAATGAAATGCCTGCGTTAGTTGAATGCTCTGATATTTGAATTCCAGCTATGTTTTGCAAATGTTAAGAATTGTTTTCGTGCGCAGTTAACGGGCATACGTTACTGACTCTACATTGCTTCATATTCATAGCAGGAAATGTTTTGTATCGTCGTAATTTGCAGCAACTGTTTGTTTTAGAATTTATTATGGCTCTACCTTTTATTCGCGTTTCTCGACGTTTTTCTCTCTCAATCTCTTTGTGGCATTTTTATAATGATGCACATTGCATTGTTAGTCGGAATTAAACGTACAGTTTATATGTACACTTATATAATGAAAATACTATTTAGTGACCTTTTCAACTTTTACATTGGATTCAAAGGAAAATGTTGCTGAAATGTGTTACTTTAGAAATACGAAATACGAGATTTTAATCCTCCTTACTTACTTCTTAAATAAGTATCGAGGTTTGTTCGAATTTCTCTGTAAAAGTAAGTGCATTGAGAAACTATTGAACGCGGTGTCTTCTTCACATTTCTACCATAACAGCACCATTAAAAGTTCCTTTTTCACTAACTTTGTCGTAAAATATAAACCAAGTTTAGTGTAAACTAGGACGCTGGTAGTAGCTAACTACCCTCAAACTTCAAACAAGGCAAGTATCAAAAACTTTTTACATCTTTTAGTTGCAAAGATTGAATGCCAAGCAAAATACATAAATAAAAGTTTCAATAATATCGACGTGGGATATTATACCTTAAATAATATTTTAAAAGATTGAAAATACAAAATCATCCCATTAAATAGAGAGCCAAATATTTGCTGCATTTTTTAATTTCAGCTCATTCCGTTTGGAATTGCAAGAGAGCTGACCTACTCCAAACAGGAATTAACCAATTAACTTGAACCCTAGGGACCAATTAGCTAAACCAACTTACAGCTCACCTAACAACCCGGAAGGACAAATCTTGAAGATCTCTAACTACTGCACATTAATATGCAACAAGAGCTCACGTTACACTGGTAACGTTACCGAATTACGTTGATCCCTCGAGGGATGCAGTCAGTATGCTGCGGCGTGTCAACCTAAAGTAGTTAGCTTAAAATTAGCTAGCCCCAAACTGAGATTTAAAGTGACGGCCTCCAAGATTAATTACAGCATGATAGCCTCTGGGGAGGTGACCGAGATGCGATACTGGGCTTTACGTCGGTTTAAATAGAGTCGATTATTGTCGAAGGTGAAAATCCTGGCTTGAGAGCTAGCTGCAGTCTACGTAGACAAATTATCTTGTACCTGGTGGCTTCTAGGCTGGCGTACATTTTGTGAAGGAAATTGAAATAGGAAATGAATAATTATTTTGCCTC
The DNA here is from genome assembly GCA_018251795.1 of Perichares adela. NCBI lineage: Eukaryota > Metazoa > Arthropoda > Insecta > Lepidoptera > Hesperiidae > Perichares > Perichares adela. The sequence goes on along the minus strand of DWPQ01001792.1, from coordinate 2,933 downwards.
GGCATCATAATCGTCGTACTTAATTTTGAGGGAGTTTATTCCCCGCAATATGTGCAATACATTTCTATTTTATCACATTGCGAAATAAAGATGCAACTCTTTCAATGTCCGAATTTCTGTGTTGAATGTACTTAGTAGTTATTTAATGAAGGTTTTGGTTGATGAAGAGCTATGAGTAAATAGATCTTCCGTTTTTTCGGCGCGAGTTTGTTCTGATGGACGTACGTAGCAACTCACCATCATGGTCCATTTGAAAGTTTAACATACTAACTCCTAAAGACAAAGTTATCAGACTCATGCTATTCGATGATAGTTCTAGGGAAACGTTCTGTTGTGTCAAAATATGCTTTTAAATCATTATGTGAATTCCGGATAAAATTTTTCAACGACAAAATTAACAGCTAAGAGTTAGAGTTAACTAATAATAATTAGTTAAAGCAACCACGGTCTAAGCGACAACCGACAGGGACAAATAAAAAGCGAGACTGGCAGTCTCAGGGACTGCGTTTTTGTACTGCGCGACTTATTGTTCCTTTTAGACGCTACAGTTGGTCAGGACCTAATTAAATGGATAGTTCTTTTGCGTTGTCGAGAATTTCTATCGTGTTGGAAAAATATGTTTAACAACTTGTTATTTGCTACGTTATTTAGCTTTAATTATGCACCGATGGAACTAACGACACGACAGTTTATAATGAACTTTAACGAAGGAGATTTTGTTTGTATTAGGTATTTTTGTATAAAATTTACTTTACTTCATTTGAAGATAATGCGTTAAGAATATTTTGCCTTTTTGTTACTACTTTTTAGTTGATGGCCTGGCGGTTGAACGTTGGTTTCCCGAACGGGAGGTCGTGAGTTCGATCCTCGGCACGGACCAATAATTTTCTAAATTATGTGCGTATTAGAAATTAATTATCACTTGCTTTACGGTGAATGAAAATATCGTGAGGAAACCTGTACACCTGAGAGTTCTCCATAATATTCTCAAAGGTGTGTGAAGTCTGCCCGCACTTGGCCAGCGTGGTAGACTATGGCCTAAACTCTCTCTGTGTGAGAGGAGACCCGAGGCCAGCAGTGGGACAATTATGGGTTGATGTGTGTGTGTGAAATAAATTAAATTATTTTTAATTCATAGAAACTAAAACATAATCTATACATTAGAGAAATTCATTATACAGCAAAATCTGTAAACCAAATAACAAAAACTAACGTAACCTTTGGATTGTTTCTTGTACTAGGTATTAATAAAGTGAAGTTGTTTCCCGAAGCCAGGTTTACAAAATAAAACACTAAATTTAATTTAATTAACTTTACTTTCTTCATCAATTCTTAAATTCACTGCTAAAATCGGCAGTGGCTTGTATCTTGTCATAGGGCACCATGATGGGGTCAGTGGGCGGCATCTGCAGCGTGGCCGCCAGCACCGGGCGTGGCCTGCCCTCCTTCAGCAGTAATATCTTGACGAGGGCTCGCTCCCCAGCCTGTCCCGTCACCGCACGGAAGAATATATCCGGGTTTACGTTCTCTTCAAACACCTCCTCGATTTTCGATGGAAACTTCAGTTTACCCCCCGGGGGTAGGAGGGGGACCTGTTAACATGTGTTATGTGTATTATAACGTGTGTTATGTGTTTTATTATTTGTTACTAGTGGACCCGGCAGACGTTGTCCTGCCCAGGAAAGCGACTAGACGAGGACAATGTTTCTGTAGTATATGTATTGTTTTTATGTATTTCGTAAAACAATGAAACTCCTGGAAAAACAAAAAAAATTGGGAAACATGTAGCCTATTTTCATCACAACACCTTCAAGTATCTCCAAATGAAATTTCATCACATTCGGTTGAGCGGTTTGGCCGTGATCACGTCAAACAGACAGAGTTACTTTCGCATTTATAATATTAGTATAGATAATACAGATACACGTCAGGGTATATTCCCAACGAACACCATGACTATGGTGGCCTACTACTTAATTTATCGGAATTACAAAAATTCAAGTAAATTTTCCACCACCTGATGGTAGGCGGTCACCATCTTCCATAATTCAGATGTCAATAACGCCGGAGGCATCAATGACGCGTGATAGACCAAGAAGTAAACGAAAGATCCACTTGTGGCTCCGATCCAGCTATGAAGTTGACGGTAATTAAACCATACAGTTTATACTAGAGTTTGGGCCGCCCTAAAAAGTTTCCGTCGAAAAAAAATAGATAGCAAACAAGGCACCCTGTCTCTCAGGTATGTGTCTCTGATATTTTTAAAATGATTATTGTACAATGAAGAGTATTCTATCTATCTATACACTGCAATCGAAACATTTCATTGATTTTAGGATGAACCAGGTAGAAATTACACTGCCACCAGAAAAACAATACTCGTACCTTGATATACGGTTTAAACAGTCTGTAGTTTGAGGTGTGCACGTGGAACAGTATGGCGAGGCCCACCACCGCCTTCTCCGTCGACGTGTTCTCCAACACCAGCGTCACGCGGAACACGGGGCCCAGCCCTTCCACCTGCAAGTAAATATCTCTCTCAACTTTCTTTTTTGTTTATTTACTATAGTTTATTTTCTTTGTGTGTCTAGATATAATAAGATTAATGTAAGCACATTGCTGAAATAAATATCTTCTATCTTCTTCTTCTATCTAACTTATTTTATTTCTAATTTAGCTGACCCTGTGCTCGCGGCCTTGCCCGCATGGAATCAATGCGACGCAAAGATTTCCCGCGTGAATCCGACTCCCGCGGGATTTCTAAGATAAAAAGTAGTTTAAGTTACTCCTTTTTACATCTAGCTATCTTCTAGTGAGGCTCGTCCAAATCGGACCAGCTTTACAAAGTTTACCCGGACATACAGACAGACAGACACTGAATTTCTAAAAACTGATGTTTTGGTATATGTACCGTGTATACATACATATGTATT
>DWPQ01001791.1:0-11586 GCA_018251795.1 Perichares adela | reverse complement strand
ATTCACACTATCCTTTCCTGTTTTTTTGTTTATCAAACTCACGCCCAGGCATTCTTGTCTGAATAGTAACGGGTTGGTAGACGGACCACTCGATGGTAAGCTTTCACCACCGCCCGCAGGCAGCCATGACACTGAAGGCATAAGGGGGCGGAAGATTCGCACATTACTAGTTGTCCAATTCAAAAAGTCTAATTACAAAGTTCTCAGGCTCAGGTTCAGAGTCAGTGATTACCTTTTTATACTTTCCTGCTTCCACGAGTTCGTCATGTCTAAAATAAGATTTATTTTATAATATTTCAAGTAGGTAAGTCACTATTAGCAGCCTTGTATACGTATTAAAGTATATTGTAACCAGGTACATAAAAACTTTACCGTATATTTTATTGAGAACCGAACAATACACAGTAAAAACAAATAACTTGGTGGTAATATAAATAGTGTGTGAGCAAACCAATAAAAAGCAGCCACGTGCGGCATGAGCGCATCAACGTGAGTCCTTGGTTTTGTACTGACAGAATGTAACGTCAACCGTTGGCATTATGGACCAGCTGTACGGCAAGGTTCTCCGCTTCGTAGGTTAATCCAGGGACATAGATACACATTCAATCCAGTCTTGTTTATAATGAGTATTTGTATAATTTTTACATTTAAAATCCCTTCCCCTTAGCAGGTGCATGTCGCATTGTATACCTAAGTTTCATCCAGCCCTAAGTCCGAGGTAGCTTCTCTAGCTAGGTGTCCTGCTGAACAATGGACGTGGCTCTGTCCTGTCTCCTGTTACAGCTCTGCTCTGCCACGAAGGTACTCGTATAGTACGCTATTTCCTACCTTCCTCACATGCTAGCTTCATTTACCATCCCTAATTGAAAAGTTTACTGCAAACAAAAGCATATGTAATTATTTACATACAACATCAAAATATATTTTCTATTTCATTTATATTATTGTTAAATTGCAATCTGCGTCGTAAGCTAATATTTTAAACTGTAGTACCATAGCAATTGTACAAATAGTTTGAAATCTGCGCGTAACCGGCTGCGGCGATGTAATAATTAGGCGTTATAGTCATATACGTACGTCTAGTATATAATATAAGGTATATATAAGCTGTTTTAATATACAACTAGCTTTGCCCGCAGTTTTGTCCGCGTGGAAATTAGGTGTGTTAGATTTTCCCGCGTAAATCTCGAACCCGCGGGAATTCTAAGATAAAATATAGCCTGTTTGATGTGCCACACATGTGTCCAGCCGTCTCAGAGATTAGGCGGAACAGACAAAAATATATATAAAAAATGATATGTTGCTATATGTACCGTCACCGTGTATGCATACGAGGGGGTGTTTTTAAATTCGCGGAATGAGGGACAAGGAGGGGGGAAGAGGGAAAATAAAATGTCAAAATTATTTTTCTTTTTCTACATACTCTCCTGCAAGACGAATACATTTTTCAAATCTTTGTAATAACTCATTTAAACCCACATAAAAAATGTTTTGTCCATGTCGGAAAAATTGCGGCCTTAACTACTTCGTCTCTAGAAAATTTCTTTCCACGAAGCTCTTTTTTCATTTTTGGAAAGAGATAATAATCGCTGGGGGCCAGGTCTGGACTATAGGGTGGGTGATTTAAAATATCAAAGCCCACCTTAAGCAGGGCAGCCAGTGCAATACGGCTATTGTGTACGGGCGCATTGTCGTGCAACAGCAGGACACCTCTGGTTAATTTTCCTCGACATTTTCCTTCTGAATCCCAAAGACTGTCGTCATGAGTTTTCCGGCCGATTGTGACATCTTAAACTTTTTAGGAGGTGCTGTACCCTTTTTATATCACTGCATGGAGTCTTGTTTAGACTCAGGTTCATAATGGTGAACCCAAGTTTCATTTCCAGTAACAATTCGATTCAGTACAATATCCTTGTCTTCTCCACAGATTTCCAAAAATGCACCCTCGTACAACTCTAAACATAAGTATTTCGATATCTGGTTTAAACCAGAGGTAAACTTGTGACAGACATTTTTTTGTGTTATATGTGTCTTTATGGTGTGTGATTATAGCGACTATGATCATATACTTATAGATTCTTGAATGATAATTTGATATAGCGATAATCAATTAATGGGATTAATTCGATGGGTGTTAATTGATTTAATTCAACATCGAATCCGATCAGTTCACAACGCATCGCAATATTCGGCTCTTTCATCCGATGCATACATAACAGTGCGTCTACGTTATTAATCGCTCTCGGTAATGTTCGTTTTGAAATCGTATCCATGTATAGGGTAAGACGAAGATTCCCGGGAGACATTACTAAAGTTATCAAAACAAAATGAATGCAAATGTTGCCGAGAGCCATTAATATGGTAGGTGGCCGTGAGCTAACATTGTATGTAATAGTATGGGTAAGGTGAATTGACGTGAACTTGACCGCACAGGGCAGGGCTGCGAGCGCGTGGGCCGCTACCACCAGCTGTCGCCCGACCGGCCCCACACCACGTAAATATACATGTACACACCACCCCCTCACTCCCCTCACAACCCTCACACCCCCACTCGCCCGATGTAGCACGCTTGTAATCGTTGTTGTTCAATTGTTGGCTTCAGTTTAAATGCAGGTTCATTGTTTACTCTAAATGTAGATGTTCTTTAGTTATGTAATAATAATAATTTAAATTCAAGAATAATTATCTTTTGCTGATTTTATCAAAACGATGTGTACAACAAATAATGTTATTATACAAAAATACATCGAAACAATACAGATGGACATCGTAATTGCTTACGATCATAAGGTTTTTTTTCAGTGATTTCCAAGTAACAGATGTCCATGTCGGCCTGTATACATTTAATAAAATTCGTTATTTAAATAAGGCAAATAAAGACTATAGCTTTTGCCATATTTGACATTCCCAGCAATAGACTTATCCTACCAACATAATAGCAATATTTACAGTATGTCAGTTTTCTTGGCATTGGGATCTCGATTGAGATCTCTCCCGAGTTTTTAAATAGAGGGGTATCAATAAAATACAGGAAACATCTTAATTACGATAATTAACATAAGCACGGCCGAATGTCAAGATTTATAAATTTTATTATTACATATCGTCCTTCTAATTGTATTGTCTGATTGAGGACTCAAATTCACGAGCGTGTTGACATCCAGATTCAATATAGTCGTAATGTACATTGTCTCACACCGCGTTAACCAAGTTAACCATTCGGCTTCACCCCTCCAACGATCGAACCAATCCGCTTCTACACACCCTGTTGCGTTTCTATTGTATCGTTTTTGTTTTTGCAGCTTTTCCCATTTGTCCGTGACGTCTATAACATTTAGGGTCCTAATTGTCGAAGCTTGTTTTTAATCTCCCTTCGGATCGCGCACTAAATTTCTTTTTTGTTTATTTGTTCTTGTGACGTGTTTTAATTTTTTTTTTCTTTTTTATGTGTATATTTTTTTCTTATTTAGCCTTACATTCATGTGCATGCTACAAGTGTAATAATACTGCTATTTAAAAAAAAATATTACTCTTACTTAAAAATGGTTCTTAAATAGTATTTATTTGTAACAGTATTATTAGACGAATTTATCACTGAAGAGGATTTTCAATTGTATTAAATAAAGTAATCTGTTTCAGAAACTTCTTTAAATATCCTATTCTCTTCAGCCCTGTATGTTGCTTATCACAAGAGCGGTCACAATTTGTATCTATTGTGGTCGTTCCTTGTATTCTTGTGGAATGTGTTATGTGTACTTGTCTATTAAAATTATCCAATCGACATTGTTTACTAGATGTTACAATGTATTTCTTTAAATATTTGTGTTTATAGCAATATATTTATGTTTGTATATAGTGCACTTCGTTGTTTGGAATGAAGACTCAGAGATATTTTAAATTAATTCTGTTAATAAAGTTCTCATGTGAACTAGTCTTGTATATACTGCAAATGCAAGTGCTTGACATGTTCATAGTAAACTTTTGTACAACAATGTCGATAGTTTCAGTCATTCGTCCATTAATTAACATCCCATTCGCTGTATCGCTCGCTTTGCTGACCAAACGCATCACACATGCCACGTACAGTGTTCAAACGCCTTTAAGCTTTCGATCTTTAAGTGTTACTGTGTTTATATCATTGCTTGCATAGTGTTCAATAAAAATTTTAATATTATTAGAGACCTTCGAGGCGTTTATAATTGCTGTTTTGAAAAATACATTTGGACATATTTAACACTTGAATTTTTGGGTTATTTTCTATGATAACATAGATTTATATAAATAAATCTATGTAAATGAGTATTTTAATATATTTTAAGGTTTTTTTTTCTTGTACATTTTGCTACATAACATATTGTCTAAATGAAACCTTCGGTCGTTGTTATTAATTTAAATAAGCAATACGCACCCAAAATCTCAAGTGATAAAGTAAGTCGGTGGCATTTGTGATGGTTCCGGTTGCTTACATGGGTTTCTTACATTTTTCAGGTGAATCCACATACTTGTGAGGGTGACACGTGGGATCAGTGACCTCTCCACTTCTATAAATAAATATCCCGCTTAACCCCCTCCACCTTATGGGAAAGGCTCGATACTGAACTGTTAACACGATGCCGTAAAGACTATATTCCCTCGGAGCCTTTGCCGTAGTGACGTTGTAACGAACAATTAGTGTTCTATGTGTGTCTAAAATGTGTAGATATTCGGAAAATTAATAACAACGCGGGTTGTGCCATTGCCCTGTTAAATGTTGATAGGAACGGTTTGAACTGATTGAAAATATTGATGTGATAAATTGAGTGCTGAATGGATAATAAAGTGAACGAATCGGAAGATCTGGCGGTGACGTTTCTAGATATTCTCTATTCTTTGTCCTTGAATGCACGCCGTTATAGACTTTGTACTTTAAAAAGTGTTAAATTGTCCGTAGAATAATCATAGAATGGAGCGTGTGTAGTGGCGTCACGACTATTTGTTAGAGATGTTGTGTTTCTCTGTTGGTAATGCTGCGTCACGTGACGTGTGCTCTATGGTCTCAACGTATGCTCTACTCATATGTTAATTACGCATCTTATGACTGAATAAGTACACTGTACACTGTATGGTTTCCATTACTGAATGAAGTGTCGCCATTTTATGTAAGCTGTATAAACACGAGATTCCGTACTGGTTATTTATTATTTTTATATAACACATATGATATATAACAGATCCCCGATATGGCTCCGAATATAACTCTAAGTTTGCCGGAGATTCAACCGAAACCTTCTCGGGTTCGAGTGATCTCGGCCCGAGGTCGTGTCATCCTGTAAACTTGTTAGCTGTATTTTAAATATTTTATTTATAGAGGACATTTTGTTTAAACTGTTTTTTGGATCGGTCACTTTTAGAGCGTTTTATCGAGTCTTTGTAAGATTTAGTGTTGTCCATTACTAAAGGTAACTAGTTCGCAAAGGTACAAAAAATAAGTTTAAAAATATCGTCCCGTAAGGAAGTAACGTAACTATAGTTTGTTGGCCAGTGTCGAGTGTCGAGTGGGAGACGACTGCACAGCTTGTTGTTTCTTTTAATGTATACTTTTGGGATTTTAAATGGCAATGTTTGAAATGTCGGTATTACTGCAGATGTACAGATAAAGGAATATGTTGATCTATAATTGTATGTAATTAATGCGATAATTTATTTGATCTTATTGGCATGTGTATTTCCAACGATTTTTTTTTGGTTATCCATTTGGTTAGTAACACTGTGAACGACATACGGTACCGCTCGATTCGAAGTGTGCAGTTTTCAATAATTAACTCATATTGTTTACCTTGTAAGTAAAGTTGAATACAATTTTATTTTCATTTGTATTGTACGTCGATAGTGATACACAAAATACAATATTATCTCAATTCTGAACTGTATTGTATTTCTCAAATGCTGTTAAATACAATGTGCACACTATTGGATCAAGCGGTAGTCATCTGAAGGATTGACGCGTTATGTAATAACAAACCAATCAATTGGTGGTGCTGTTACGTTGATTGAAATATCATTTCGCGGATAGTGGATTTATTTGTAGACTTTTTTATATATATATCTTTTACAAAACGCTTACTTACCCGTCTCGGTGTGTGTGACGCGTTATGTTTATGGCAGGCCTGTGTCGAGAGACTCCTTTATTGTGACTACGTTGAATAGGAACAATAATACCGATGTTATGAGCACAGTATCATATGACCACGGCCGCCAGCGGGTCTCTGGACACAGTCCGTCCACGAGTAAGCTTGTTTACTAGAGTACAAATAATATGACTTCATACAATAATTAGCCAAAAATCTTAAGAAAAAAAAATACCCCTCCGATTTCTATTGTGAAATCGTTTATTTTACAATAAAATCCTTCGTGATTTTTCTTTCCTTCGTTGGATTTTTTGTTATATTCACGATTACTTTTGTACTATTATTTTTTTCTTTTAGGTAAATCGTTTCTATATTTTTATTACTATATGTTAGAGAAATATATGCCGGAAGATGTGGCAGATTTTCCCACCATTGGCTTTTTGAATACAATTATTGTAATGTCAACTGATCTCAGACAGCCGGGCGACTGAACTAACGCATATCGGTGGACCGGTAGTGTTAGACTGACTACACTAGCTTTTGAGTTTTTATTTTATTGCATATGTAATGTATACAGTTGAACACTTCAAAATATAAAAATACAATACACTATACAACAGAATTTCAATGTTTGATCTGTTTAATGGCATTAGGTGACATTAAAAAAATTGATTCAGAGAGCCCCAGCTTGACTTAGTCCACAGACGGACAGTAAATATTGTTTTTGTGTAGTTTCGAAAGATCTCAACAACTGCCATCACGTTTAGGCTACGGGAACGTTCACTGTGGGGTTTGTACGTTGAATACAAGTGGACATGAGTCATTTGTTCGTAAAATACAAGTGAATATGGTTCAGTTGTAACTTTTTAAATTTCAATACGAATTGGTTGTGTTAGGTTTTAAAATATTAAAAAAAAACAACGTCGTGATAAATGGTTTTCGTAGAACACAGAAGTAGTGGTGTACAAATCTCACAGTAAACTTCTATTAGTGGAAACTTATCCAAAAAAAGAAATCTTTAGGTGGCTCTAAATACCAGTTTTTGATGCATTTAAATTGAAAATGTATCTGGACACTTGTGAATATTATTGAAATATAAATAATGATATAATTTAATCTTTGAAATATTTTAAAATAGAATCATCGCAACCCGTAATTGCCCAAATGATTGTCTCACATCTCTTCGACCATAGTCCGCCATGCGGCCTAAGTGTGGATTTCTAGAATTCACATACTGCAAAACATTATTAAAATCTGTTAAGCAGGTTAACTCATCGTGTTTTCCTTCATCGGAGCACATGACTAAAAATTTAGAGGTATGTGCAAAATTCAAAGCCGACCTCATACGAGACGACATTCAAACCACTTAGGATAACAATACTTGAAAACATAAACATAGAATTTAAATGTGTCCAAAATTGGTATCGTATTGCTTAACACTCTCAATGCCAACGGTACACGGGATCCCGATACAGATGGAAACATTTTAATACAACTCAATATAATTATAAAATACAATATGAAATGAAAAATACATTTGAAAACTTTTTAACACAAATTGATGCCTCATTTTGAAACTTTGACAGTGGATGCTAGTTTTTATTATGATCTTAAATTCATGTTATTCCGATTCTGAACAAATTGAATCGTTTGTTTGTTTGTTGGGAAATAAATACAAACATAAATAATTTGATGTGTTGATACAATTCATTTTATTAAATTAAAATTCTAGGCCTAATGTATCATTAAGTTATTTATATTTTTTTTATATATAGACAATTTTAGCTATAATATGAATTTATTTTTGAAAAATTATTTTTATGGACCACTAAACCTTTGGGCGATAACGCTTGGAGATTCTTATTATAATTATAATTTAAATTTAATTGGTGGTTGTTTGTTGCAATTCACCGTAATTTCCCACTGCTGGGCTAGGTTCGCCCTGTTAGCAGGAGGGCCCGCACTGCCTCAGCGCAAATTAGAATAATTTTTTTTAGTACTTAAATTGTATTAAAATGTTTTCAGATTAGTTGCGCACTGGCGTTGAAGGTGTTAATCTGAAAATTTAGCCTGAAATTAAAATGAAAAATAAATGTAAAGGGTGTAATGAATTTGTAATGTAATTGTTTATTTTTTCTGTGAATAAATAAATATGTTCTCCAAAATTAAGGTACGGTTTAAATTTTAAAGTGCTAGGAACGGATATCGAACATTCTATTTTTAAATTAAATAGTAGTTGTGTATGTATGAGGTTTGTTTTTCTCAAAGTTTTGTATGACATATTTTTGTATCAATTTCGATAATATCTCAGGGCCTACTTTCGTAAAACTTTTTGGAAACTTTAACTTGTAAAAAAATGTTTGTTTTGTGTGGTTTACGACATGAAATTTGAATGTGGTATTCGCTGTCTCTTTATTGTGACGTGAAGTGAGCGGGACAGAAGATAGCGTTCCATTGATTACATTGAATGCCTGTTCAGATGTCTTACTTATGGGTACGAGTCCTTTTCGTTAGGGAAGTAAGATTTTAATGTTATACCATTCAGGTCCGGGGTATATGGCCCAGGATTATCACACTGAAAGGAGACTCGGCCCCACCGATAAGACAATAACTCGATACCCGGTCGTCCCTCCACCTCACATTAAGCCCATATCAAGTTTCGTGTCGGGCCCTTAGTAAAGATAATTTTATTTGTTTACTGGTGCGAATAAACAATATCAAAACTACTCTGTGTATTCTTGTATACAACAAACTGGTCCAATTGGCCTAATTTGATATACGTTCCTAGCATTGAAATGAAAATTGGTTTCGGTTAAAATCTTCTAATCTGTGTTTAAATGTCATTAAAATTCCGTAAAATTCTTTTAATTCGTGATAAAATGTGATTCAAATTCCATTAAAATCTTTTAATCCGTGTTAAAATGTAATTAAAATTCTTTAAAATGGTAAAGCTGTGTTAAAATAGAGTTAAAATTCAGTTGAAAAATATTCAGTATGATTGAACCCCATTTCACTTAAATTGTCATATTATCACGGTCATTAAGACATGTCCTGCAAACTTGGATGACGAGTTATATAGTTCGTCGAGGTAGATAAAATCGAAAATGACTTTAAAAATATTGCACGAAACCTTTTATTTATTCAGTCACACTTTAATGTATATTTTATTTTATCAATTATGTCTGCTAAAATTAATTAATCCAGCAGGGCTTCCAGTTGGATAAGATTGTCTAATAAATGCCATCTCTTGAAATTATAGCTTATTAAAACTTCATGTTTCACGCAAACGAAAATTCCCTATACAGTAAATTTTTGCATAATATTTTTTTTTATAGATATTACATAACAACGCTCTAAAAATTTACCATCACGGAATATAAGATTTTAATTTGCAAACCAATTTGGATTATTCACAAGTCATAACAATGGATACTTGCGTTTGTACGTAGATATTGTAACTGTGTTCAACAGATCTGTTTGTGTGTGCGTGGTGACTCTGTTATTGGTTATTAACCTGTGACGAATTATTTTTGTTACGATTTTTTTTAATTTTAAAGGCGCGGCCATCTTTAATTTTTCTTCGTAACTGACAAGTGACGCTCGTTACTTATGTCATAAATGACAAGTTTTCAAATGAAAAGAATTGGCGATTGCTTGGTTTGTTACATTTTGTTTAGCGACATAACATTACTGCTCAATAGCGCACTTTTAGTTGATCTATGATCTATTTCTTAGACAGATATCCTGACATCAATGATTCGGTGCGGTTTAAGTTATGATTTGACTTTTAATCCAATGTTAAATTAAAAAAAATGCAAACACAAGAGGTACAATACATTTTGTTACCATGTTTGTAGTAGTCGAAACGAAATAGCTGCCGGCCTTGATGCGTAATAATTGATCATAGACTATGCTTCTTCCTAACGTCGTACACTCGATTCTGCAATTGAATTAAAAATGACAATTAGATACTATTCCTTGAATTTATTTATTTCAGTAAATCTAAACAAAATGAGATAAAACCGCTGGTTCAGTTCTATTCTGTTTGAAATGTCATAACGTCGGTGGGTCCTCGTTTCTATGACGTTTTAGGTGAGATGACGTTTCGAATGCCTTGATGTTTGGAACATATAATTTTAGTTGTAGGCGACATTTGTGTTACGGGATTGAGATTGTATTTTTATGGTCAATAGCTGAAAAGTATGATAGCTGTGGATGTTACACGAAGGGGATTGACGTCTGAATGATAGCGAGGGACGTCAGACAGTATGTAAACGCAAAAATTCAGGAATGGATGATGTTCAAACGAAGGACAAACAATATGCTGTGTAACTTTTGGGTAGACTTCATTATGATAGACCATGATCTTCGATCATGATAAACGGAAAAGCAGAACCTAGCTTAGAACAGCTAAGGAATGTGATAAATATAAAACCGGGACGTCCCGAGTTTCCGACTGCTTTCTGCTAGCTGTGTGTGTACAGCTTTTAAAAATAAGACCATCCATTATGAAGACATTTTACTAATTTGTTTCTCCAAAAACCCTATTACATATCCCTGTACTGATGGAACGAAGACATTGCAATTTATCACTACCTGGTCTTAGTCGGGTAGGGTTTATTTGGGTCTCAAGGACGTCCTTTTTACCCGGGCATAAATTCGGTGGAACAAGTGCCCCCCGGGCCTCCGGACGGTACACTTAAGGTGTGAAGGTCTCGCTGTTTAGCGCCAACCAATTGATCATGTTGCATCATATGCATTGCATAGGTGCAAGCAAAACGTTGGTAAAAACCGGTCCATACAAACAAAAAATGTTTGACTAGCTGACCCCGCAAACGTTGTTTTGCCATATAATATTTTGTTAGCGGTCCACCTTTATCCCTTAAGGGTATGAAAAATAGTTTACAACCCATTGTTAGACCTACCAAATACACATTTAAAGTTTCAGAAAAATCTGTTGAGCCGTTTCGGAGGAGAATGGAAACGTAAAACTGTGACACGAGAATTTTATATTTATAGATATAACTCACCAATGATGTTATCCAAAAGTTATACAACATTAAAATGTTATTTTACAAGGATAAATGAGTTAAAAAGAAAAGTGTTGGAAGTCGGATAAGTTAGAAGGTAAGGTTAGATAGTGTAGCGTAGGATAGATAAGGAACGTCATAGAATGGACTCGGGTTGCAGTTGGTTAAACTAAATTGTTTTGTTAAGTTAAACGTAACGATATGTTGATGCGGCGCTTACGGTTTTCATTGTTCACATATTGAGGGCGTTACAGGTAAAGATAATAGTTAGTTTTTCATATATTTCAATATATTCCAGCTTTTTATATCATTGATACTGTTAAAATAAGTAGCAGGAGTAAAACTATTTTTTTATCTGCAAATACAAAAAGATTTTTGGCGTGACAGCACATCATCTTTCCGCAGGAACTGTCATTACCATACATTTTTAAAATGGCGTGAGCGTGAAC
>DWPQ01001790.1:0-11588 GCA_018251795.1 Perichares adela | reverse complement strand
GAACTGTGAAATGTATTGACGTATTTTGGTCAGAGCCATTATTAAGCGGAATTTCCATTTTGTTATTGGCCGACATGTGATACTTTTGGCGTCACGGATTTCGAAGCTGTCATCACTTACTAACACTTGCCGGGTCGTTTGTAAGCTTATGAAATAATGGAAGCCACTTTTGTCATTGACTCATAAGGTATCACAGCATGTTTGCCAGGCAAACAGGCTGTAAGCTAAACAATAAAATCGATTCATGGTTCAATTTTATGACCAAGGGAGTTGCATAACAAGGCCATAGAAATACTGCTGTGAAAATGAAGAAGAAAATGAACAATCACCAAAATGAGGAGTTGGTTCACAGCTAGCTATAGTAAAATAATACTCACTGCATTGCAACATTGCTGCCATCTATCACAACCATTCTTAGGCCACTCTTGTTCTTTATATCTCTCAGAGGGTTATATATATTACTACCTATACTATTTCTTGAGGGAGCTTGCCCTAAAATAACTTCTTTTATATAAGCATCTTCCGCTGTTTCTGTGGCACAGTTTCTGCGACTCTATGGAAAAAATTAAATATTTGAAGTGAATTGAGAATTATTAATTTAAAATTTCAGAATTGTTTAAAGTTGTTTTTACAATGACATTTTACAGCATTTTTATTTAATTTTGATATGGGTTTTGTGTTTCACCGATAAATACTAGAACTCAATAGTATTTTCTAGGTCTCTATTATTACAAGAAGAGGCAAGCTAGGCAATGGACTGCTAATGGGGTGAAGAAAACTTAATGCGCTTCATTTAAGGAAATGAAAGGAATACATAATTTGGAAAGTTTATTTCCATTGGGTTATTAATTACTAGACAAATACATACATTTTTTATTAAGGACTATATGGGCCCACATCTGTTTTTTAAAGAATTACAGTTTGATGTCCTTTAGGTACACTTTTAAAGGCTGTAAGAGTCATATAATGTCACTTTCACAATTTTTTTTTAATTAATAAAAAACATTTACAAGACAAAGTACAACCTTACCTTAATAGATGTATGACTAGAGCTATCTGCTTCATTAAATATTTGCTGTGCAATAACTTTTAAGAGGTTTCCACGCTCACTGGAACTTAATTTTGCAATGCCACTTATAAACTTCTGCATTTGTTTGCCATTGATTTTACTCTTCTTATTTTGCAATACTGTGACTTGGGAGTCCCCACTCATACTCGAATGAAGAGAATTCTCATCGTCATCTTTTTTGCCTGTGTTATTTACTAAATCTATAACAGTATTCATGTGAGACTCATTCAAATTTGATGTATTTAATGAGTCTGTCAAATCTATTGTCAAATAACTGTCTATATTTATTTGTTTGGTTACATTATTATTATTTAAAGGTGTTGAGTTATTTTTAAAGCTTGATGTTGATGAGGTCTCTAAGATATGTATGGGAGTAGAGCAGTGCATCGGGCTGGAACGTATTTCACTTTTGGGAGTTAATGGGTCTCTACAAGGCCTAATAACCAAATCATCGTCATCATTAATAACTATATGACTTGTTCGACTCTTTACTGGTGTTATATGATTATTTTGTATTGTATCCTCTGTCAATTCTATGACAGTAATGTTTGATGAACTGTCTACAGAGGATTCTGTTTCATTACGTAGCTTATCAAATAGTTTCTGAATCTGCTTCCGGGATCTGTGCTTCTTTTTCTTATTCACTGTTTTCATTTTATGACTACTAATAGGATTGACAGTTTGTTGTTTTGTACTCGACTTTGATTGTGTAGTAGAAGCACTCTGAAAACAATTAAGTGAGGTGATAAAATGAATTTACTAAGTATAACATTTAGCATAAATTATTGGATAGTAAAATCTCTTTTACTATCCATTAATTTAATGGTCTCCCACATTTTTTGTGTGAGAGTGTAAGAAGCTACATTATTCGGTACTACAATGTATAAACATATTTTTGTGCTAAAAAAGATCCTTTATGATTATTAAATAGTAAATAAATACTGCGTAAATGCGGCAAGGCTATTTCACCCTCATTGGCATTAATAGTTTTTTATTTATGATTTATTATTTCAAAATAATTAAAATGTCAATATTTGCTTTGCTAGTTTAAACTTCAAGGTAAACTTACCTCTAATTTGTTTAAAAGTTAAGGAGTGTATGAAATCGATAATATAGATAATATGTAATTATCAGAAATTATACGTATGCTCTAAATTCGATGAAATATTGAAACACATTTACACGCTTTTCAACAAAAGTTTGCTCACCTGAGATCGTTTTTTACTTTTCTTCCCCATAATAATATTACAGTTTCAATGAGTATAAATTAAAAAGGAGACAAACTACACACTAAACAACGGTGAGTTTTCTGTAAACGTAATTTTAAATTATAATTTTTAATAACAAACGGCAACGAAATCAAATTCCATAAAAAAATTAAAGATGGCGTAACACAAATGATTGTGACAGATTCAATGTAATGAAAACCAAAAGCATGTTTTGTTTTTTCCTTTACGTAGTTAGATATTTCCGGTATAGTCTATGGTCTTATGATAACTAAATATTCCTCGAAAATTACCGGTTTTCAAATACAATCTACTATGAACGATAACTATACGCTGTTTGATGTATGTAATAGAAATTTTCATTATTATAATTTATAATGGAAACCACCTGATTATATGTCACATGAGAGTTCTATATACTTTTTTTAGATAAAAAGTAATAAGTAAAGAATAAATATTATGTTGAAATATTATTAGCATACCGCACCGGGACGTCACAAACGTAACATTTTAAAATCTTTAAACAAGTTTTTACATCTAATTTCTTTCTTCCGTAACGCTTTCTCATTTTCGCTTAGTAATTGTAGCCTGTTACACACTTAATATCTGTAATCTCTCCTCTCATTTGAGGCTTTATAAGATGCCCAATTTATTGTGGGTTGGTAGACGTCATACACCTTCGACAACATTAACATTATCCCACGATCTCCTTCAAAGAAGGATGAGCTAATTATTATCTAAATGCTTAATAACTTCTAGAACACAGCTAACACGATTTGATTCCGGGCCTTATAAAGGACCTTTAAGTCATTATGCTAATTAGGTACATTTAGTTGGGTTATAATTAAAAAGTCAAATCATAAGTATTTCGAACTTTTACAGTTATTTGATACAAGAATATTTTTACTCGTGGTTATAATTTCTTATTTGTGTGTTCATTCACCCGCTTTACGCGAAATTTATTAGTGAGGTGGTGTGATTGATAAGCCGAGTGACCTAAAAATGTGAGATAGCGACAAGAATAATGTTGCTCTGTTTGGGCATGTTTCTGTTGGCCTTAGCGGCCTTTACAGCTTCACGTGGACAGAACCCGAAGCAATTGACAACTTTAATAATTATTTGTGCAAGTACCGGAATTGATCGCACGCCCTCCGTTCGAACCACTGGGCTGCTTTTCGATAAATAACAAGTGGAATCGACGGCGTTGGATGCGAAATTAATAAAGACCATAATTTTAATATAATTATTTATTTTACCATGTCGAATACTGTTTATTTCTAATCAACAAAATTTTGTCGAGTGTTATAGTTTAGCCTCAGAATTTTAATTATTTACAATAGCAGAAAAGCTTATATGTTAATTTTATCGTAAAATCACATGTAGGTAATATTTAAAAAGATAATTATTTCGTTAATATTATTAATACATGTTGGAAAATAACTGAATTTAACAGCTTACTTAATTTGATGCAGGTACCTACTTTAATGACTTTCTATGTGGATAGCTCGAGATAAGAACTTAGACATAGTATGTTTCGGATATTATCCGAAACTTGTTACCGGCGAACTCGACTAAACTAATAGTATTAACGTAAGTAAGCAATTAAATTCAATTATTTACTATTACGACATTCGAGAATAATTCAATATTTAAGATATGTATATTAATTTGTATTTACCGAAGAGGTAGATCACTGCATTAGTATCTAATAGTTAAATTAATAGAAAATTGGGAACTGTTAATGCTTTAGAATATTTAATTATACACAATAATAAGATAGTAATTGTATTTAATTGTTTTAAATTCATATCTATTACTGGGATAGTTACAAAAACAATCGAAATAAATTATACATAACCTTAGAACTAAATAACTATGTATATACATTGATGAAGCTCTTAATAAATAAAATAATTAAGGTAATTATATACAAAACTTAGATCTTAAAGTAATCTTTTAACAAAATACGGAAAACAAATGGTTATTAACTTTTCAAAGTTATGTATTAGGTCCAAGCTTAAATAAAACGTTAATTACAATATTGTTACACGTCAATGCACAGTGCTAAACAATTATTAATTTATTTTAATTGTAATAATACTATCTTGTGTACAAAGTTATTTTCGCATACTCTTTCATAAACATTCCATTTAGTAATTTAGCAATTTATGACATTTAATAATATTAAATGCTTTAATTTAGGAGAGAATCACAATAAACATTAATTATGATGCGGGCTTCAAACATTATTTGATGTAGGTATTGTTGTCATGGGAGCTGAAGAGCTTCCGGGACGAGTCCATGTGGCATTTGCGCAGGGAAGCACCGGTGCGTTCACAGTGAGATCCCGGAGCTTCTCCAATTATGCGTCGGATGGATGCCAAGGGGGTTGTAGTTGGTAAAAATCCTACATAACCTGATACCTTTCATTAGGAAGGTCAGGTATCTTGCAGAAGATTTACCCCCCGTTACCAAACAAAAAGTATTGTTGTCATGTTTAAGACACGATTTCACCTGATATTTTATATTATTAGCCCAAGTAATAGTTCACACACAATATATGTAACAAAAATATCATATACCTAAATAATAAAGTCTAATATAATACAACAAAATTCTTATAATTTGATCCATTTTCAGTCACCGAATTCATTGTCAGCCATACGAAACTAACGAAACATTATTTGTGTGAGAGAGACAACGCTATTTACACGTGAACACTTCAATCGTTTTGACACAAGTGTTACATTCGACGCGGCAACACCAGTGAAACTTACAACCACATCGCTCCTTTATAGTCATTTTCTTTGTATTGTAGCCTCTTCCGCAACACATTAGAGCACACCCGTCCATGCCTGCTGATGTCCTGTTACACTCGCGACCCGTAGTTCCCAGTGAACCCTGGAATTAAAATACCTACTTAGTAAAAATGTAACCGATCGCTGTCTGTACATGGAAGATATAAGAAAAAAAAATTGACATCTTTATCAACGCAATAGGACACAAAACAATAATTGTTAGAATTTTTGTCTGTTTATTCGTTTATCTTTGCGTTTGTACACGCTAATCTCAGAAACGGCTTATCCGATTTAGATATAGGTTTCATTAATATATTGTGGTAAGCTCTACGTTACATAGTGTTTGTATCATCTCAATCGGTTCATAAATAAAAACGTATACCAATTTAATCCTTTAAATGGCAAAACAACATTTCGGGGTCAGCTTGTTTAATAATAAATAGATACTCATATGGGTATAGAGGGTATCCTCGCACTGGCGGTAAGGGTAAGGGGATGTAAGGAGCTCCATCTATATTTGAGCTTAAGCTAAACTCATCTGCACGTGCACTCTACTGAATGGACGAGGTTATGGCGCTAGGTCATTGCTGTTGAAGGGCCTGGGGCGATGTACCGCCCGATTTTTATATTTTTGGTTTTTAACCTGCCTGGATTCCAAATTGTCTTACCACCCTTCTAGAATCCATCATGAAATGTCTCTACTTGTGTTGGTTGTACAGTCAGAGAGCCAGTTATGCGGATGTTCCGCTCCTTGCCTACGAATGGTCTCGCAGACGTCCATGGGCGACGGTGACCGCTTACCATCCGGTGGCCCGTTTACTCGTTTACCGGTGATGGGATCTTTGATTGTCTCTGGGCTCAGTCGTCTCATTAGACTTTGTCTCTGGGCAGACATTCAAATCAAGTCAAGATCTCCTAAAATTTCAGTTTTATAAGTACAAATGTTTTCATAATTAACAGCAGGTACCAGGGATTCATTCCTGATGCAGTAGTTGGGTGAATCTTCCAGGTACACGAGATCTTGTGCGGTGGGCAGGCTGTAGTGCGGATTGGTGAGTCGTAGCTTGCCGCGTCTGGATACCTTCACTTCTGTGGCTCCTTCGTACTTGTCTCTTAGGTAGTCACCTGTGAATAACAGATACCTAAATATATTTTCAAACACCCACATTTTTAAAATTTTATGTTATGGTTGTCCCGCTGCTGAATTCGGGTTTCCACTATAGCCTACCACACTGGCCCAGTGCGGATATAAAGATTTCACACACCATCAACTTGAAATCTTTTCATTTTTGGCTTGCCCCCTAGATCACCTTGTAGCAGTGCCACACTTGTCTCATGCCGAGATCTCGAAATGAGGGTCATATTATTCTGCTTCTTACCATACGCCAATCCGTGGTGTGATAGAGAGATTAAACAGAAGCTCACTTAATTAACGAATCTCCCACGCATAAAGCCGGAATACGGTTTTTTAGCAATACTATATTGTTGTGTCATTAGTACACTAGACTACATATTCTTGAAATCAAAATTTGGATATTGACTATAATTAATGATTTTTTCACTTGACAATAGTCTTAACATCTAAACATTAATAGGTGATAACGTTCACTAAAAAACTGTCCTGCAAAATCGTTTGCGTTTGCGTTACGAATTTATGCGTGGGAGGTGTCAATAAAAAGTTTAAACAGGAATACATTTTAGATATCTGTTATCTGTGGTGCAGCCATGTATTACTGTATTCTATATATTCTAGTATAATATACCTACAGTCATAATTTGAAATCCATTACAACGTAATAACTTTTTAATTACTATCGACTGGTAACATCATTATTATGGTGATTCCAATCCGGCACAGTAATGGAGCAATTTAATACATATAAATTTAATTTAATTATAGAGCCATCAATTTGATTTGGTTGATTATCATGTTTCGACGATAAATAAATGAACGCGTGGCTGAATGGTAGAAAGCGTGAGTTGGTTTGCTTCGTTTTGTCTGTGGGAAGTTGATTTACGCGGGAAGTTGATTTACGCGCCCACCCGCAAAATGGTATCCGTTGTCGTAGTAACCAATAATTAATAAGTTGTGTTTAGAAAGTTATAATTAAAGGACCACCCAAAAATATAAACACGTTAGATCTGTATATTATAAATGTACATGCAATTAACTTATTAAAACAGAAAACATATTAAATAATGGTGCAAAAAATAAAAATAATTGAATCATTAACTGCAGTACATTTAAGTACTACGGATGGTAAAGTTAGATGAATAGAGAGTATAGTAAGGTCGACTCTGCCTGCGCGAGTAAGGGGTAACAAATTCGATTCTCGACTGGGACAGACATTTCTGGCAGATAATTGTTTGTTCTCGAATCAAATGTGAATGTGATATTTAATTTGTGTGTGTCCACATAACTCGCAAACAGGCGTCCGCGTAGGATGTGTGTGTTTTTTTATTATTATCATTCCATAATAATTTCATTGTTACATTAAATTTAATGTGAAGTGAAACTTTTTATTTTTTGTTATGCTAATAATAACTATGAGGCCAATATTTGATTTATAAAACAATACGTTATTAAATAAAACTTATCGTAACCTTCACGGAATATAATATATTTGTTAATTTAATTAGATAACAAAATTGTTGCTTTATAATAAAAAAAATATAACGAACTACTATAAAAAATCTTTAAAGTGTCTACTATCGACATCTACAAATTACTTCTCGCTAACAAAGGTGACTGACCATTAGAACAATCTCTGAGAACAATTAAACCGGGTACTCAGTTAAATATAGGGAATTAATTCACCAAGTACTGGCAGGGAGGAATAATGTTGGCTCGTTATGCTCAGTAGTGCGGCATCTATCTTTCGGAAACAATGCCAGCTCGTTTAAGAGTCAATCAGTTTGATGGAACGACACAACGTTAGCTTTGTTCCGTGCGACTGTTTTTATTGTCTGTTTTGTTGGATTTCACTGGTTCCTATATTTTTGGCTATTTGTATCATTTAACCGGCGACTCTACATTCTATGGTTCTATGGTTTACTGTTACTTTACTTAGTATTCAGAACCGATTTCGATTAGACTTTCATTCTGAGATAGTTGAATTGTCTGATATTATATTATCAATCAAGCTAGGCTATATTTATTTAAAAAAAAAACGTTTCAGACATTCGTACAATATGTAGGTAATAATTTTTTTTAAATATCGTTGCAGTAGCAATAAAACAAAATAAATTAAGGCCAACTTGGATTTGTCCGTTTCATTGAATTTTATCTCAAGGTTACATTCGTGTGCTAAACATAGTTATTTCCGAGTAGTATTTGCGAGTTCAATTCCGGCATAATATTATTGTTTTTTAGGAATAATGACGAGCGACAAATGCAATATCACTTAGTAACGGTACTATTCAATAGTGGAATACATACATGAATCAGTAAATAGCGTCAATTTAATTTACAAAATCGTGTACCGATAGCCCGATACGTTACACGCTACATACGAACTGTCATTTACTAGAGTGGCTTTCAGTACAGATTGGAAGCACGGCTCGCTGCAACCCCATTCACTAATGTTCCGAACACGTTGATATCTGACTCGCTTTAAATTTAGAGGGACAACGAAACGTGCAATATATAGATATCACACGTGTGCAGCATCTACAACTATTACATAGTTGTATGTGTTTTAGTTTTTTAATTAAGTTCGTAAAATAATTGTCTCTTACCAATTTCCCGAAAGGTAGCCAGCTGCTGCCAGCATGTGATGAGACTGCACGAACCGGATACTCCGTGACACTTGCACGTCACTCGAGACTTCTTTATGACAGCCTGGTATATCAAAATTAAAAACCGTTATTTATGGTTGAAAAAAATCTGAATTTAAATGTTGATTATTTTTATATTATAGTTGTGTTAAGTTAGCATTAGATATTTTTGGTTTTTCATGTATGTTATGTTGTCGTCATATTATAAGCGCAGAATATTATTACTTTTTGTAGATAAAACGAATAATCACGAAGAAAAACTAAAGTAAATTTTGTTAATTATTTGTTAATCAAATAAGTTAATTAATTTATGGATAACTGTTATTTGCCTTTTTAAGAATCTTATTCTTGTGACTAGTATAACATAATGTTATAAGCTTTTGTCATCGTTATTCGAAGTGCCTGTAAATGGCCTTAACTCTGTCTACCTTATTTAAAATATCCCTATAACGTAAAGACTACAGCTTAAAATAATTCTGGTTGACTAGTGGCACATATATACAGCTTAAAGTCATCCAGTCTTCACCATTATTAACGTGTGAGAGAACTCTAGTCATATTGAATATGCTAAAAATGTCGTAAATTATATCCAAAGGTGCACTAATCCTTCTATAAAACGGGATATTGCGAAAATTATTAATATTACGGCCTAGACCCTGCGTCGAAGGTATTAGAGGATTATCGTATATTAGAATTACTTGTAACCAGTTCTTTATTAATATTAGGATACATGTTGAATATGTTTTAGTTTAATAACCTCGTCCTATATCCGTATAGATTAGTGGTTTAAACATTGGTCTTCCATAATTTAGTGTTCGTACCATCTAGAACATTATGGAGAACTCTCAGGTGTACGTAAGAGGTATTTTCACGATGTTTTTTTCATCGAAGTGATAATTTATTTCAAATACAGATCTAAATTAGACAAAAAAATTGGTGTTCATTACATGAAAAAACAGGTGTTTATTAGATTAGAAAAACTTAAAAGTGTTGATTTGGTTTTTGAAATGTATTCGTAGGTATATCAATAGTTAAAACAAGTTTACATTTTGAGTTGCACGAACTATTTTCAAAAGATTGAGTGATGAAAAAGTTACCCGTCTGCCAGCTTCATTGTTGTGTCTGTTCATCAGCTGACGGCCTTGCTCACGACTGCCTCGCTTCACCTTCCGCTCTCGTTCTCTGATATCTACGAAGCCTTCTGTGAACCTAGTAACATATTGATATATTTTTGTAATACCTACTTAGTTAATAGGAATTATTTTACTTGGCACACCTTAGATACATGTATAAATTTATAAGTATGTTTGTGCAAATACGTATTGTTATATTTACAGTGATTTTTATTTATTTCTATTTTGAAAAGAACGCTCATTATCGACAATATAGTATTATACTCTATCTATGACATGAAATAATTACTAGGACTTTGATCCTGTTTAAGAGTACAATGAAAATATTGGATCTATCAACGTTCATATACAAATTTATACATAACCCTTTTGATAGCCTCGCCTTCCCGATGGCAAAAAAACCTTAGAAGAATTATTTTATTTCGATTTTTATTTGAATAACTGGTTCCGATTAAGGTAACGAAATCGATACACCACGATGTTGTTGATTGAAAATTGTTTTGTGGATTTCGTACGTATTACTAACACAACACTTGCTTCTCATATTTCCTCACACACTAACACTATGGCAGCCATAGAAGAACACGAACGAAAACGTTAATTTGACAGTTAAAACACACCAAGAAACCAAGGCTTAGTATTTTAAAACATTTATCATTTTCTCAATTACCTACACATCTTCAAATGTACACCATTATGTGAACTACAAAACTTAAAGCGTTTTATCATTTCATAAAGTAAGTTACGAGATTAACTGAAAACTTTCCTATCAAACTCTCTTACGCCTGGTACTTGGTTCGCAGGAGTTACCGGATAAAAGACAAGGACTTACAGAATGAAAAGGAAAATGCATACTTCATGTCGTTTCCACGAATGCTACGCCCACCGCTACGCCAGTCTACGAGGGGAAGTTATTGATTCATCGTAGCCCCACGCAGCGTTATTTACAAATTTTACTTTACTTCACATTGATAAGGATCATTTTCCTTTGATAGTTTTTCATAGAAATAGTTTTGACTCTTTTTAAAATAATATTATTATAAAACATAAAACACTGCAAGTCAATAAAAATGATCCAAAAATTTAAAGGAGGTCCCAGAGAACTAAAAGACGACGAATTTAACTTCATGATGCGTCCTTATATAAAGCTCCGTTATTGAGCTTACAGCGAAGGGACGGATTAAACATCCCTTTTATTTTATGCTGTCCTAGTGGTTGATATCACATTTAAGCAGGCTTAAACCGGTTTATCCGGTGCTAAGTCGGATTTAGTTGTTTGGACTTACTTGAAACATATATTGCTTGTTATTCCGACATTCTGATATGTAGAGATTAAATTTACTGTATACTGGACACTATAAAAGGTAAGTTTAAAACACTTTCTACAGAATATCCCTATTTCATAACCAGAGAGCAATGGTAGAATCTGTTACCAGCACTAACAAACAATAAATTATAACAACAACAAAATAAAAATACATACTAATATTATTTCTCCGAAATCGGATAAACTTAATTTCTGCATAACTAAATATCCGTTCTGATAAGTTTAGGCTGTCTAGACTAGTCACCCTACAGATTGGTA